>LDEE01000005.1:1955343-1967312 GCA_001021365.1 Stachybotrys chartarum
TTGGTGGGGAACAGGTCAGAGTTACTTTTTGTACCGACCTAAATTGAGGGGCCTGTGGGTCTAATACAAGCTTGCTGCTCCTCCACACTCAAAGGGATATCGAGTCAATGAATTAATCCCCCCTTTACCTTGTCGACTTTCGTAAAGCTGTTTAAAGAGAGCACGCGGTGCATCTCTATAATGAGATTCCACTGTTAAGTATTATGCATAAAAGTAAACAACACCAAACAACCATAACCTTTTCAGACTTTACATCTACTACGATATAAATTTCTACCAGTCTATTGGTAGCGTTGAGATGTCTCAAGTCGAGCACAGCCACCCGTTAATGATCTGCTGAGTTGACGTTGGCCGCCACGTGTTCGGGAGCGGTGGCACTAACACGTGCTCCACCGTCCGCCCCGAGCCGAATACCATTCCATCACTCGTATCATTGGCTCGTTGCTGAAGACATGGGATTCCTCTCTGTCAGCTCCTAGGAAATGTGTTGCGGGATGCTGAGGTACTCGTGGCCTAGGAACCAATCATATCATATTTCACGGTTCAACAAGTCACCTGATTTGCAACGACAGATCATCTTTTGATTGGACCAAAAGTCAGCGCTGTCCTACAGATTCGGCAAGGGGCGGAGGGTTTTCACTGGCCCCGCCATCCTCCTACGTTTTGGATACGCTTTAGATACGCAAAAACTTCCGCTCCGTCACAGTCAAAAGTCTCCGCACAGCCTTCAAAGTCTCCGCGCTCGATTGACCTTGGGCGAGGGGTTGCGAAAGCACTGGAACGCTCTTCCGTTACAGACCCAGACCTGGACCAGGCCATCAAGGTCCTCACTTATCAATCAGTACAGCATGAGCGACAGCCCTCAGCCACTCAAACGTCGCGCCGCCTGCGATGCTTGCCGTCAGTCAGACCTAATACCAGTCCTTTTTGTGCCCTCTGTCGGGCGCCTGCACGTACTAAAACCTCCCTAGGGAAACGCAAGATTAGATGTTCAGGCGAGAGCCCCAGCTGTCGCCGCTGCGACGGCTTTAGCATCCCGTGCCACTTCTCCGCCGTCGGACGCATCGGTCGTCCCCGGAGGCAGCTCCAGGCCCGCCCCGGCCAAGATGTCTCGACGCCGTCTTCAACGGGGTCCCTGGGGCAGAGTGCTGTGGGCGAAGATGTTGACATGAGTCTACCGCCCATGCCCGAGAGCCTGCTGTCATCAATGCCCGCATTCGACATGGACTACTTTGACGCTACGCTTTGGCCTGAACCCTTAACTGCAGTTGTCTCATCGCTCCCACCACTACAGCCGTCTATAGAACCGGCTGTCGCTCGGCCTGCAGACACATGGCCCGTAGCATC
The DNA here is from genome assembly GCA_001021365.1 of Stachybotrys chartarum. Lineage (NCBI taxonomy): Eukaryota > Fungi > Ascomycota > Sordariomycetes > Hypocreales > Stachybotryaceae > Stachybotrys > Stachybotrys chartarum. The sequence goes on from LDEE01000005.1 coordinate 1,956,691, forward strand.
TGCTCCTACATCTACCATCGATGGAGAACGCGGTAAAAATACGTCGCCCACCAGAAAACGGCCCTGCGATTGCGCACGGCTGGCTCATGAGAACTTTTCCTACCCAGATGACTCTTACGATGGTGTAGAGCCTCTGCTTAGGCTGCGACGCGCTACCCAGGTAGCCGAGAAACTCCTCAACTGTACAATATGCTTCGACACAAAGCGAGGCTTCCCGGGTGTCACGGGCAACGTATATCTGTTGAGCGCCCTATTATCGAGCATTGCAAGCTCGTATACGCAGTTCCTCGACCATCATAAGCGGACAGACGGCGAGGGTGGTGGACAACAGACACTTTGCCTCGGCCACTCGGGCGACAAGGGATCGTCAATTGACATCAAAGTTAGCAGCAAGGAGTTTCTCTCCGTACTGAGAACGGGCATCCGCGCCGACACCGATGGCCTCACCAAGATATGCGATGCCTTTGCGCAAAGACAGCTAAAGCTGCACAGCAAAGGTCACGAGAGCTGCGCTGAAGGCTGGCCTTGCGCAAGTCAAGATGCGACAGAAGATACCACGCCTACTCAACCACCACCCTCCGCGTGCCCCAACGAAACCGATCCAACAGGGAGCTACTTGTGCTTCCAGGCAGTCCGCATGGTCCGCGCATCCATTCTGGAGCTTCGGACTGCACTTGATACCTCTTTGCTTTATAGGCCATGCTAAATACGATGCGAAACTTTGGAACTGCCGTAATGTATGAATACCCGACGGGGAGACAAAGGGGAGGAGGCGGGGCCTCGACGTGTCCGACTTAAAAGCGTATCGTTGCCAGCTAACAGCAGCCTGTGTGGCTTCGAAATATTGAAGGCTAGTAACACAGCTTCAGGAGCAACTCTTACATGGGCATCACTGACGTCTTCTCCGTGGATTAATATATTTTCATGTATGGACCAGCAAGAGTGGTCACCATGATTAGTCTTACTTTGGGGCTGAGCTTCTAGGTCCTCGTTTTAGTCATGAAAGTCATCACGCACACCACTCAAGATCAGGACCCAGAACACCGCCCTGAGCTGCTATGTCAGATGACTGATCGAACTAATCAAGCTAAACGACATGGGCCCTTACGGTGCTTCTGGTCCACCTTATTGACCAAAACTAGCTGGTGCCTTCTACTATGAACTTTGATCCAGGGCTATACGTACGAGACTATTCTTAAGCCATCCGCAGCCGGCACTGCCTCGAGACGGTGTTTGTGCTTGATGGATGAATGGCTCAAATCATGCCGGTGGGGATATGCACATGGTTGTGTCCAGTTCTCCATTTGTGGTTATGATCAGAAGAATACAATGATGGAATGAATGCTGAAGATATCGGCGATCACTTGAGATCGAACATGCATTCTGACCATCGTCAACGTCGGAGCCCAGGCCGGGCACTAACCTAGTCCTTCCTTCTTGCAACAGCTCTTGCAAACAGCTTCCTTTTGCAGAAGAAAGGGCAATCGGCTTGGACACTATAGATCGCAGAGCCGTTGGCAACAGGCCCTAGTGGACGACATATCTAAGGCATACGGCAAGACAGGCTCGTCAAGGCAGAGATATCGATCTGGGGATGAATCTGTGCCTTTCTCTGATCATCATCATGTTAATAGAGGGAAAAAGTCTCGCTGCCTAGGCTGTCAGGGCATTCAAATTGGCCCACGGTCTCAGAGCTCTCAACGCCGTGGAAAGCGACAGCCCTTACGACAGCTACGTACGAATAGCTTTAATAGTCGGGCCCCGAGGGGTAGGAAGATAGGTACAACAACCCAGTGGGGCTGCGATGTATGTGATGTAGCGATTTGTAAACAGCTAAAATGCTGGTACTTGTATCATAGGCAAGAATATCAGGTAGCTGATGTCACGGAATTTTTCTCGATTTTAATTGGCCGACATCCATGTCCGATACATGCTTTACGCCTTCGGACTGCCTAGGAGATACAAAAGGAAGGACCAAGTCAGAGCCCGTGCCGGACCCCGTTTCTGACGATGATCTGTAGTCAGATATGACCGTAGTTGGTCAGCTGTATCAACACCACCCATATAGTCATTATAGTCAGCAGCTATAGACGGTAAAGTCATCCTTTTGACAGTATCTGTCCCAAAAGCCCGTCGAATTGGGCCGCTGTACGGCGTTGAAGAGGTGGGACGGCGGCGTATGCGTTCGACAGCTTCAGTCCCTGTATATACAGTTGATAGGAAAAGCACAAGAGCGTTATCCTTCCAGCCGATTTGGTTGACGACGTGATCTTCGGTGGGATATGACTCTATCCGTCCCCACGGCCACAGTCTTCTTCCCTTCCTGTCATCTTCCTTAGCCTTGACAAGCTCATCATAGATTCCGGCATTCGTACGGACTGTGCCGGTGGCCCCGACCCCAAGATGTAGTTGTCGTAGCTTCCGGAACAGCTGTGGCTATGAGAATAGGTTGTCGAGATAGACATGATATGTCTGACTTGGTAGGGCTTCTATCAGCTTGACCACTACAGCCTGTGTCGGGTTGATATCGTAGGGATCATCTTTATCCTTCTTTCTGCGACGACAGGGCCGGCCAAAGGGGCCGAGGGCGCCTCCGGGCGTATGCCAAATCCAATGTAATATATATCCCTGGATAGCTAGGATCCAGATCTTCAATCCAGTGGGTGTTGGTTTGGACTTGATGGTCACCTTCTGTCTAGAATGCCCTTCAAATTCACATATCTCCTAGGCAGTCCGAAGCCGCCGGGAATGTAGCGACCCCACATCGTCTTAGTCAACACGTCGATACTTAGAGTAACTTATAAAAACCCCCACAGCAAATTAGCTATGTATTCAATTAATTCAACACTGACATCATAGACATGGCACCTGAACTATCTGTCAAAGGCCTCGGACAAGGTGGCCGCCGCAACAAGGCTACGAAAGCCGCGAGATATCTATTGAAGCTACAGATATCTAAGAGCCGTCGGGAGCAGGATGTAGATAACACCTGCAGACCTGATATCGAGCCGGAAGACAAGGTCGGGGCCAAATTTGAACCTTTCGACGTCCCAGACCGCGATTTCCTTGTCCAGGACCTTCCACCAACGCCCCTGAAGCTATTCCAGGAATTCCTACCTGTCTCGATAGTCGAGAAATGGGTCAAATATACAAATGAGGCCCCAGGGCCTGAGCTAGAAGATGGCACCCGCTATAGCCGTCAGACACGTTGGAAACCAACGTCCGTTGAGGAAGTGTATGTCTGGATAGGCATCCTGATATACATGACCTTGCATAAGGAGTTCCGGTACGAGGACCATTGGAAGGCTACAACAGCAGACAGAAATGTCCCTAGTCATCCAATTATTCAATTCATGCCTTATAACCGTTTTTTCCTCTTAAAGAGACGACTTCGAACTTATGATCCAGCCTGTATTGAAATAGGGGTTCCGGATCCATTTAACCAGGTCAATGAATGGTCCAATTATATGATGGAAACCGCTGTCCGGCTTGTTGAAATTGGCAGTATTATTGGTGTTGATGAAGGCATTGTTGGCTTTAAGGGGCAGTCTCGTCATAAGATAACTATCAAGACAAAACCAACACCTACAGGACTGAAGGTCTGGATTCTAGCTGCTCAAGGCTATCTTCTTCGATGGTATTGGCATCAACCTGGGCCAAAGTACGGTCCTGTTGGTGTTAAAGCCGACCTTCAAGCCCTAGCTAAGCCATCAGACAACAAGCTATCAGACGGCTCATCAGATGGCTCATCAGACAGCTCACCAGACAGCTCACCAGACAGCTCACCAGACAGCTCACCAGACAGCTCACCAGACAGCTCATCAGATGGCTTCTCAGACAGCTCATTAGATGGCTCTTCCTCTGAGGACTCTGCTGATGAGGGTACTGATGAGGGCCTAGTTGATCTTGGGCCCCTAGATAAGCCGTCTCACGAGACAGCCAAAGCGCTATCAAGGGCCATTCCAGCTGAGCTGCCGGCATTAAACCCGACTCAAGCTGTAGTTGTGGCCCTAGTAAGCCAGCTGCCTCCAGATACATACCATGTCTTTCTAGACAACCTTTTCTCATCTCCAGACCTCTTCAGGGCCCTCAGGATCCTAGGTGCCGGGGCCACAGGGACTTGCCGTACGAACTGTGGGCTATATCGCGATATTGTCATTGCAAAGGAAAAGGATAGGAAGGGAAAGGGGCTGTGGCCCTGGGGGCATCTCCAGACATGGCCCACGCCTGACAATAAGGTAGGAAGGTCATTTGGGTCAGGATTCCTAGGGAATCCGGCTCCAGGAAACGCCCTACTAACCGGTTCCAAGGTCAACCAAATCGCATGGAAGGACAATGCCCTAGTGTTGTTCCTGACTACTGTTTACGAAGGCACTGAGACTATCATACGGATCAGAAAACGGCCCAATTCATCACAGCCATATAGCCGCTCTATCAAGCAGAAATTTGGCCCTAAGTCCATCTTACAGCTAGTTCTTCCATCTATAGCTGCCCACTATAATGATGGAATGAATGCTGTAGATATCGGCGATCATCTCCGATCGAATATGCACTCTGACCATCGTCAACGTCGGGGCCCGGGCCGGGCCCTAACCTGGTCCTTCCTCCTTGCAACAGCTCTTGCAAATAGCTTCCTTTTGCAGAGAAAAGGGCAGCCGGCTTGGACACCCTATAGATCGCAGAGTCGCTGGCAACAGGCCCTGGTGGATGATATCTTCAAAACATACGGTAAGTCAGGCTCTTCAAGGCAGAGATATCGTCCTGGGGATACTCTCACGCCGTTTGAACAGCATATCTTTGACCATAGGGGGAAAAAGGGAGACTGCCTTGCTTGTCAAGGCATTCAAATTGGCCCTAGGTCGCAGAGCTCTCAACGCCCTCGTCAACGCCCCAGGAAACAGGGCTCCTTGCAAATATTAGATGCAAATAGCATCAACAGCCGAGTTGGCCCACAGCTGAGGCCTAAGCGCAAGAGAGGTACAAGCACTTGGCAGGGTTGTAAGACATGTGATGTAGCCCTTTGTAATGCGGGGAAATGCTGGTACTTCTATCATAGGCAAGAAATGCCGTAATATATAGGTCACTGAATTTTTCAGCGTTTTAATTGGATCAGATTCATATTCGCTACATTCCCGGCGGCTTCGGACTGCCTAGGAGGTATGTGGCCCTGATAAATAGCTTCTTATTGCAGAAGCTAGGCCAGCCAGCCTGGAAGCCGTACGACAACCAGTCCCGGTTCCTTGAGGCCCTAGTTGATNGTATGTGGCCCTGATAAATAGCTTCTTATTGCAGAAGCTAGGCCAGCCAGCCTGGAAGCCGTACGACAACCAGTCCCGGTTCCTTGAGGCCCTAGTTGATATGATATTCAATGAATCAATGGGGGCAGAAAACGCGACTCCAACATCACACATCTCGAGGGCTTCAATTGCGGCATGGTCGGCAGGATTAAGAAGGTGGGCAGGGATGATGTTGCATTGCAGTCAAGCGGTTGCTAACAAAGTTAGGTGGCGCTGAATCCGTCGCGCCATTTCGCCACTAGCGGCTCCACATCAATTCTGAACTTCTTCGACGCTGGTCCCCGCTGTCCCGTGGGATTTTATCTCTGCCATTCGGTCATTAGGGCTAGGGCACCAATAGGAAAGGCGAAATCGGCACACTATGGAGGACGAATTTATGGAGGTACCGAACAAGATGATGGAGGCTGGCAATGATTGGAGAACCCTTAGTACCCCGCAGTCGCACGGGCGGGGATTCCGGAACCCATGGGCCAAGCTTGACCGCTCTTTCACAACTCATATTCCAATATATATCTACCCTATCCCTTTGAGTGTGCGGGAGCAGCAAGCAGGTCACAGACAGGGGTTTTGACCAATAAAAATACGGGGGGAAAAAGTGACATTTATTTCTTAGCAAAGCGTACTATGATAGAAGTCCCAGCATTCCTGCCGGGTACATAGAGCTACATCACATACGTCACAACCCTTCCTTGTCATCGTGGGCTTGAGGCTATTCCCGCTGACCCGGCTCAGGGGGCTGTCGGCGGCCACGAGAGCTCTGTGACCGTATCTCACCTGCCGGAGCCCCTGACAGCCCAAACAACGGCTGCTTTTCCCTCTGTTGACATGATAGTGATCTAGCCGTATGAAAAGCTCGGCATCAACCTCGCTGACGCCCCCGACGATGATTGTGTCCTCTATTGCGGTATCTTGAATCTCCATTTGGTGTGATTTTTGGTGGGGAAAGGGTCAAAGTTACTTCTTGTACCGACCTAAATTGAGGGGCATGTGGGTCGAATACCTGCTTGCTGCTCCCGCACACTCAAAGGGATAATTAAGGTACGTTCGTATCTAACTATCATTCCACTCTCACTCGAAAAAGAAAATCAAGCAGGCTTTCATTCATTGTCACTGCCATGAACCGCACCTCCCGGACCGACGAACCTTATGAAGGGGAACAGAAAGGCTACAATCAAAGCCCAAATCTTCTCTCCGCCGAGTTGACCACCAACCAGGACCTCAAAAGCAATGGCAACGAAAGACCATTGAGAAAGGGCAGCCAGAACCCGTCGCTCCGTATCTTTGCCTTAGATGACGACATACGTCAGCCGTTGGATCCAGATATTGCTACGGGCGACGTCCGACGATCGGGGCTGGCTGATAAATCTATCAGCCAGCCCATGGGAAGAGGGGCCGAGCAGACTGCTAGGTCCCCCTTCCCTCACTCGCCTCCATCCGACCTGGCTAGCGGATTCGGCGAGGAAGAGGACGGTGCCCTTTCATGGAGAAACCGCCTCAAGAACGGCTTCGTTAAGTTCTGCTCCTTTATTGGACCAGGCTTCATGATCGCCGTTGCTTATAGTATGACTTCACGGCGTCCCAAAATCCTATTCTCCACGGTACTAGCTAACGCATAGGCCTTTAGTTGATCCAGGAAACTACTCCACGGGAGTAGCTGCCGGAGCTACGTATCAATTCAGGCTACTCTTTGTAGTCCTTCTTGCCAATCTTTTCGCTATATTCCTTCAGACTCTTTGCATCAAGCTAGGTACAGCCTCGGGGCTCAATCTCGCCCAGGCTTGCCGAGCTTTCCTTCCACGATGGGCTAACTATGGCCTCTACTTCCTTGCCGAGGTTGCCATTATCGCTACAGATATTGCCGAGGTATGCCTTCCTCTCATTTGGTGCTGTCATTGCACCTAGCTGTCGCCTATAAGGTTGTATGAAGAGCGGGATGTTGACATTATCATAGGTGATTGGATTTGCTATTGGCTTGAATCTGCTTATCCCTGCCATTCCCCTGGTAGCTGGATGTGCCATCTCAATCCTTGATGTCATGCTCATTCTTTTTCTCTACCGGCCACACGGGTCCATGAAAGGACTCAGAATTTTTGAGTTCTTCATCGTCCTGATAGTCCTCGGCGTCGTGATTTGCTTCTGTATTCAGCTATCCCTCATCCAGGAAACGAATGTTGGGAGTGTCTTCAGAGGCTACTTGCCGTCTAGTGCCATTACTGAGCAACAAGGGTAAGCATAGCAGTGCATTTTAATTATTCTTTATAGCTTGACTCTAATTCTTCCAAGGCTTTACCAAGCCTGCGGTATTCTAGGGGCGACTGTCATGCCCCATAGTCTCTATCTCGGCTCGGGCATAGTTCAGCCGCGTCTGCGGTCCTTCGATGCTAAGCATAATCTATTACCCCAGCATCTTCAGTTGCCTTCGAACGACAGCAACGACAGCAACGACATCAACAAGGGCTACTACGTCCCGTCCCTGAGAGCTATTCGACACTCATACAGGACCTCTGCAATCGAGCTGGCTATCGTGCTATTCACTTTTGCTTTGTTTGTCAATTCATCCATCATAATCGTGTCGGGCGTCTCGCTTCATAATAACTCGGACGCACCTGAGGCAGACATATTCAGTATTCATCAGCTGCTTTCCGAATCCATATCTTCTGTGGCAGGTACCATCTTCGCCCTTGCGCTGCTTTTATCTGGTGTCTCCGCCGGCATTGTATGTACGATCTCCGGGCAGATGGTCTCCGAGGGAGCGCTAAATTGGAGGCTACGACCCTGGCTGCGCCGCTTGGTCACCCGAAGCATCAGCATCATACCCAGCATTGCCATCGCCGCGGCCGTCGGTCGATCCGGCTTGAGCGACGCACTCAACGCATCACAAGTAGTCTTAAGTGTCGTACTACCATTTGTGTCGGCACCGCTCATTTACTTCACATGCATGAACGAGTACATGACGGTTAAGCCCGGCGGTGCTAGTTTTAGCACGAATTGCGACCGACAGACTTCCCGTAATCGCAATGAGGAGGCTCTGGCGCAGGACGAGATAGGCAGTGTTAAAATGGCTAACTCGTGGTATACCGCGGCCTTTGCAGTGCTGCTGTGGCTGGTCATCACGGTGCTTAACGTGGCAAATTTGGTTTTGTTGGGCCTTGGGTGAATGACCAGAAGCTTGGTGAATGGCTAGGAAGCTTGATGAGAAGCTTCCTGGAGATGATTGATCGAGTCTTTTGCACTCGCATTTTCCCCGCCTTTTTCTTCCATTTGCTATCTACCTTTTCTTTCAATTGTTTTCCTTTCTACATTCAACAATCTTCCAGGATACGCCCGTTCAACACTGGGCGACATGACTACATCTCCTTGAGTGCGCGGAGGCGCATTGGATGTACCATGCACCACCACCTTTTCGCCAACCCCACCCTTTCGCCAGGCAAAAAAAAAAAACCACTACCAAAACTCAACTACTCGGCGGGTCTAAATAGTCAAACCCCCCAACCTAGCTCCACTAGGTAGGGGGGTTCAGCGACCAGGAAAAATCCGTTCAATAGGGAAAAATAAGTGNGCAGCCTCGGCGTTGGCGGCTCGCTTGAAGATGCGTTCATCTTCCTCATCTTGAGCGGCTCGGCGGTTGTGTTCGTCTCGGGCAACGCGAAGTCTGGCATCTCCCATAGTAATAGGCCCGTATTTGGCAATAAGGCCGGTCTCAGCTTGACGGTTCGTACGTTCTAGTGCCTTCCGCTTGATAAGCCGCATCTCGCGAGTTGCTAGGATGCCGTTCAAGGCGAGGGCGCGCCCAGCTTTGTGCGCCTTTGTGAATACGTGAGTAACGCTCGGAGTCAGCGGCACCTTTGAGATCACAGAGCTCTCAATACGGCACTGCACAAAGGCGTTATAACGCTGTAGAATATGTAGGTTGAACGGGGGCGTGGACGCGCTTTTCCAGTCAGCTCGGATCGTCTCGGGAGTTCGTGCTTGAAAATTCACGTTGCTTGACTCGCTTGACGGCTCGTTTGACGGCGTTGTGTGGCCTTCCTCGATGAAGCCGGGGAGATCGCGTTCATCTACAACTTCTGTCAGAGAAGAGAGAGGATCTTGGAGCTTGTCAAGGACTACTGAGGGATCAGGAGGAAAGAAGCCACATTTCTTCCAAGCTGAGAGGATAGTTGACTTCTTAAACGTTCGATTTCGGATTTCTTGAAGGTGGAAGAGAAAGTCGGCTTTGTTGAAGCTGATGGCGCCGTCAGCAACCTCTCGATATAGCACTTCCTGGTGCCAATGCTTGTATGGTTGAAAAACGCCCACATCGAGAGGTTGAAGAAGATGTGTGACCTTCGGTGGCAGAGGGAAGACCTCGATGTTGTTTTGTACACAAAAGTGAACTAATTCTGCTGTGAAATGACTCTCGCAATTATCCATCAAAAGAACGCGCTTTTCTTCTGGGTTTTCTGGCCTTGTATGCAACTCAAAGTGTCTGATCCATTCCAGGGCGACGATATCGTTAATATAGCCCTTCTCGCTTGTTGTGAGGGTTACGCCGTCGTCAAGGTCATTTTTAACCCAGTTAACGGGAATATTGACTCCCCGGAGGATAAGGAAGGAAGGAATTATCTCCCCAGCAGCAGAAATCGCCTCAATAGCTGTGACAGATATCAAGTCATGAGGGTCAGTGAGTTCTGGTCTCTCGACCTCATAAAAGGTCCAGACAAAGCTGCCGTGTTGCAAATAGCCTATCATAAAGCCAGTCTCATCGAAATTCCAGATGTTCCTCTTCAAAATATGCTTTTCAATGATAAATTTACTCCATTCGCGAAAAAACACCTCCAAACTTGCTCGATTTGCCCCGGCCTTTCGTTTGGCATCACGAGACCATGTCCGGCTTCGTTTGAACACATCAGCATATCGTTTGATGAAGCGGGAAGCCCACTGGACTGTTGCTCGTTGAGGCGGTGTTTCTGTTGTTCTTGTAGTGAGAATGGCGTTGGCGTGTTGCTGCAAAGCTCGGCCCTTGACGTGGTGACCCTGAGTGATCCGGCGGTATGCCCACATTAAGATCTCAGCTTCTTCTGCTTCCGATAGTAACTTGTTCAGACCTCCGTTCTCTTGCGTAGTATGATGACCTCGTAGCCGTGACCAGAGGCGTTTATACGGCACCTTTAACTTATCTGAGGCTGCTTTGATGGTCTTGAAATAACGTACTCGATACAGGTCGGCTGCAGCGATGGTTCGCTCCTCGAGATTTTCTTGCGTACACCGCGAAAAGATATGGTTTCCGGTCTCCGAATTGATCCATCTTTGCATCACAGCCTCTTCAGCCTCTGGAGAACTCAT
>LDEE01000005.1:1970021-1988618 GCA_001021365.1 Stachybotrys chartarum
ATCTAGGGCTTCCTCATCGGCTGAGTCCTCTGATGAAGAGCTATAGATAATACTGACAGAGCCCTTACTAGAGCCCTCATCAGAGCCCTCATTGAAGCTGTTGTCTAACCCTAACCCTACGTAGTTATAGCCCGTACCCTAGCTATAGCTTCGACACCAACAGGGCCGTATTTTGGGCCGGGTTGATGCTAATACCACTCCAAAAGGCATCCTCGGGCAGCTAGGGCCCAGACCTTAAGCCCTATAGGCGTTGGTTTGGTCTTGATCGTCACCTCGTGGCGGGATTGTCCTTTGAAGCCGATGATGCCCTTGTCTATACTAATAATACTGCCAATTTCAACAAGCCGGACAGCTATTTCCATTATATAATAGGACCATTCGTTGACCTTATTGAATAGGGCTGGCACACCTATCTCAATATAATCTAGGTCATAGATTCGAAGCCGTATTTTTAGTAGGAAAAATCGATTGAAGGTTATAAGCTGTATGATAGGATGACTAGGGACCCAATTATCTGCTGCTAAGGCCTTCCAATGATCTCGGTATCGATATTCCTTATGTAAGGTCATATATATCAAGATGCCTAGCCAGATATAGACCTCTGCAACGGATGTTTGCTTCCAACGGTCCTGATGATGATATCTGCCGGATTGAACAGCCGGGCCCGGGCCTGGCTCTGGGGCTGGAGCCTCGTTTGTGTATTGAACCCATCGTTCAACTAGCTGTGCAGGAAGAAATTGCTGAAATAGCTGTAGGGGCGTTGGTGGCAGTGGCTGCCGTACAAGGAAATCGCGGTCCGGGACGTTAAATGGTTCAAATTGGCTGCCTACAGCATCTGTAGGCTTGATATCTGGTCTGTAGGTGCTATCGGCATCTTGCTCGCGACGGCTCCTAGATATCTGTAGCTGCATTAGATATCTGGCTTCCTTGGTGGCCCGGCTGCTGCCGCTGCTGCTGTGGCCGCGGCGGCGGCGTTGTCTTGGCCCTTTGACAGTCAATTCGGGTGCCATGTCTATGATGTCAGGTGTTGTATGAATTAGATACATAGAAAATTAGCTGCGGAGGGTTTTCTAGGTCGCTCAATGTATCGACGTTATTGTGGGGCGGCTAAGTCTCTGGAGCCCTCGCGCACTCAAGGAGATAGCCTCGGCCATGTCATCTTCTGTATATCTCCAACGAGGCCGCGATGAAGGCGTTTTTACTACGTTGTAAGAGACTGGCATGAGAAATGTTGGGAAAGAGCGGTGAGGAATTTGGTGATTAAGATGGTGATATTTCCTTACAATGGCTTGCATACATCACATGCCCCACGCAACTGCATGGGACCGGAAAAATGAAGTCCAATCAATTTCATATCTATGAGAAGTGACCGCTCGCCAATAACTTCTTTTTTGTCCAAATTCTGTATGAATGAAATAGTTGGGTTTTGGTGGTTTTTTTTTGCCTGGCGAAAGGGTGGTGGTGCATGGTAGATGTAAAAATACTTCTTCAACAGTGAGAATAAAGCTGAGATGAGGATCCGCGAGCCCCTTCACATGATCCCCTCTACAACTGGTTCCACCGAAGAGGTCGTGATTGTTAACGAGTATGTCCCATTAAATAGGACATGTAAAGAACGGTACGGATTGAGTTTAGGCTTCCTTGGAGGAGCCTTCTCTGATACTGAAGCGGACTATCAATAATGACAAAGTTGTAGAATTCTGCGATTGCGATGCGAACTCGAATATGGCAGGAGCTGTCGCATCCCGTTTTCAGCAACGACGATTCCAGTCGGACATCAAGGGGAGTTTGTGGAACTTCAGCCGTTGTCACTCGTGCAATGATGATGCTCTGTGCCTAGATCTTCGACCAACGCAGAAGCACCGCGGCAGCAATGACTGGCAGCACGCTCACCAACTCTCCTAGTCCCGCAAACTCTGGAGGAATCCTCGCGTTGACAAAGGCACCGGCAGCAAGAAGAACTGCGAAGGTGTTGTACACGAAACTCCACGCAAAGTTGAACTTGATGCGGTTGACGGATTTTCGACTGGCGTTCATCATGGTCAGAATACCAGCCAGGGAAGGACGCATAAGAACAACATCCGCAGCGGATTGAGCAACATCTGTGCCTTCGTTCATATGAACGCCGATAGTAGCTTGCGCGAGAGCAACGGCATCGTTCGTACCGTCGCCGCAGAAAACGACAACCGGCTTCTTGCGATCTGTGGCAGTACTGAGGAGAGTCTGGATATAATCCTTCTTGTCGGCAGGCGAGCTTCGAGAGCGCACATTGTTACCAGGAATGCTAAGCTTGGATGCCAAGGTCCGAACGGCCCCGTCATCGTCGCCAGAAATCACATGCACCGAGACACCACGCTTCTGCAAGGTTTCAACCGTTTCCGCAGCATCAGGCCGAAGTTCATCCTCAAGTCCATAGACCGCCTTCAGCTCATTGTCGATTGTAAAGCAAAACACAGTGCAACCTTGAACAAGCATCGGCTGGACGAGTTCATGGTCCGACAGATTGAGCCAGCGAGAGTTCCCAGCTCGAAGTTTCTGACCGCCGAGAGTGGTTTCGACACCTTTACCAGTCAAACTTTTCGGCTCAGGAACAGTCGAGGCCATGATTCCGATGTCCTTGAGGTGGACAGCTACAGCAACCGAAACCGGGTGTCGACTGTTTTCAACCAGACCCAGAAGAAGTGGAAGTTTGTCCTCGTCGATGCACTCGTTTCCAACAACAGAGAGCTTTCCTCGAGTCAAAGTTCCCGTCTTATCAAACACGACGTGCGAAGTCTTATGGGCGACTTCAATAGCATCCGCGGACTTGAAGATGATACCCCGTTCAGCCGCGACTCCGCTGGCAATCACGATGACCATCGGAACGGCCAATCCAATTGCACATGGGCAAGAGACGATGAGAACAGTGATGGCGTAGGTGATGGCCTGAATGGTAGCTTCAGATCCTCCATAACCACGGACAGTCATGCCCACTGCGACCCAGATGACAAACGTAATGATCGTTAATGCCACCACCACAGGGACGAAGTAGGATGCTACCTGATCTGCCAGGTCCTGTAACTTGGGCTTCGATAGCTTGGCCTCGTCAACCATCGCAGCAATAGCGTGAATGGTATTGTCACCAGGCAGACGGTTCAGCCGAACAGTCATGACTCCAGGTCCATTGATAGATCCAGCAATCACCACCGACTTGGGATACTTCTCCACCGGTCTGGATTCACCCGTGAGCATAGACTCGTCGACCTCAGAAGACCCGGTGATAACGGTGCCATCGGTCGGAATCCTGGTGTCTGGAAGAACCTTGAATGTATCGCCATATTGAAGAAGTCGGGTGTCGATCTCACGTTCCGTTCCACTATCATTGTCGACAAGGATGGCTGTCGATGCTTGGAGTGACCGGATAGAAATGGACTCAACAGCTCTCTGACGAGCAAGAGCTGCAACCCATCGGCCAACCATGATTAGAGTGACCAAGAGAGTGCTCGTTTCGAAGAATTGTCCAGTCGAAAGGGGTTCCCCTGTGATGAAGTACCCAAAAGAGACCACAGAGAAGATGTAGGCAGCACTGGTGCTCAAGACGATCAAAAGGTCCATCTCGATAACTCTGGAGAAAACAAGCGCCTTCAGAGCCTTAGGGTAAAAAGGTCCTGCGATAACAAATTGAACAATGGTTGCCAACGCAAGTGAAGCCGAGGAATAGGCCAACTCCCGCTCGGGAAGAGGAGCCCATGCCATGACAAGAACAGGAATTGCCAAGACAGCGGAGAGAAGCGTCATGTATCCAACATGACGAACATGCTTGCTGCCAGCCTCCAGCGAAGGATCGCCACGAGGGGGAGCAAGTTCAATGGGTGGACCCCAGATCTTCTCGGTGAGGTCTCGGGCTCCCACAATCTTCGATTCAAACGCAACTCGTACCGTCTGCTTGTCCACAAGCGCCATATCAATGACACCTTTCGGCCATGTCTGACTCATGAACTTTGAGGGCTCGTCTGAAACGATAAGATCTAGGCTAGATCCCTGGTTCTGAACTCTTTCGCACTTGAATTCGGTTGTTCGCTCCAGATGTTTCATAACTTCTTCCACCGAGCCGAGTCGAAGGTCGATGTTGAACTCAGCTCGTGAGAGAACCAGGCTCGTCCTCAGGTCTTTGACAGCAGGAACTGTAGCTAGAGTTCGATTGAGCTTTGTTTCGCAACCAGTACAAGTCATGCCAGAAATACTGAGAACAACATGTTCCTTGCCGGTACCCTGGTTCTCTATGTCTGTGATGGCCTGAATCGGGGCTTTCTCAATCTCCAAACCAGGATCGGGCGCAGCAGAGTAGCAGCAATCATCGGCGCAAGGGCCTTGAGGGCTGACCGGCCGTTTTTCTGCACAGCAAGAGTCCGCGCAACTAGTTTTCGGAGTCTTCACGATATCCTGCTTCGGTGGCTTGCAGCAAGAGCCAGAGCAGGCGGTATTGGGGGGCTCTTTGGTGATCGTATTCTTAACTGTTCCGCAACAAGATCCTGCACCCCCACTAGTTGGAGGTTCAACGGACTTGACTTTCGAACAGCACGAATCCGCAGCAATGCTCTTGGTGTCATTCTCTTTGACACGCTTGTCTCCGGGACAGCCGACCTTGGGAGGAGATTCTTCGACAGGGGGAGTCTCCGAGCAGCAAGAGTCAGAGCATCCAGTTTGGGCGACAGGCTGCTTCGCAGGCTTTTCGAGGGAGCAGCAAGGTTTTATACAATTGACCTTGACGGATGGAGCCTTGGCGGGCTTGTCCTTCGAGCAACAAGGGTCAGCGCAGGCATCCGTGTAAGGCTTCTCGACAGGCCTGACGCTTTCACCAGAACACTTTCGCAGGGGAAGGCGGTCCTGCGCGGCCTGGTCCCTGGTGGCGGGACCGCTGCTGAGCGAGAGCGAAGTGTGGAGAAGGGAGCGAGCAGACGACTTCTTGGAGCATTGCTTCCCATCTAGTAAATGGCGCTCGCGAATTTCACAGCAGGTTTCCCGGCCAAGAGCAATGAGAGCGCGACAGATACATCCCAGGGCCTGTAGAGTAGCGCCATAGCGGTCGAGGGCAGAGAGACTATGCTGGCTGCATGCCTTACCGTTGGTAGCTCCACTGCAAGCTGAGACGAGTTAGCAATCTTGAATGGCCTTCTCAAAGAGTGGCTACTACTATTTGTCTGAGCGGTTGGGTCGAGGGCACCCGCAGCACTCATCTCGCACTCCCACATAGCCAAGCGGGCAAGGCAAGACGTGTCGCAGCATGGGCCGGCTTTGCCACGGCAGCAATCAGGCGCGTCGGTATCATCATCGGTTTTGTCGTTCGCGCATTCGCCAGAAGAGCAGCAACCATCCGGTTTCTCCCGTGTGGGGTCTCCCTGACCCGGAGCCTTGGTGCCGAGAGGCTCAGCGTCGCCATCGCAGCAAGAGTCCTGGCAACTGCTCGTCTCTTTAATTGGAGTCGCGATTGGCGCAGAAACCGGCTTAGGCGCTGGAGCCAGTGGGCCGCAGCAGTCGCATCCCATTGTTAAAGTGATCTTTTGCTTTCAGTCCAACTTGTGAGAGTTGAGGTGGTGCTGAAGTTGAGTTTTTTTCCGGAAATTGCGTTAGCCTGCCGTTCTTTGGATAGTCACACGCCGACACGTGAATGGCCCCACTGTCGCGACTACCCCTGGTCAATCGGCATTCACGAGGAAATACGGGTTTGATCAATGGAGCAAGGCATGATTCCTCGACGTCATTGTACAAGCATGCGCCTGCCCAGCCATTCAGCGACGAACTAAGCTAGCGCTAAACACTCGGGCTATAGCTCAGCCTCCTTTGCATGGTGAGGCTTGGTGTTTTAGCAACCAAGCTTGAGGACACCGTGTTCTTCATCCACAAGAAGCATCTGAAACACCTTCAGATGCATCGAAACCGAATAACACGAAGGAGAGCTGGAGTTCAGAATCGTGACAACGTACCTCTACTACAGTGTTTCGCGTGGTTCGGGGACAGTGTACCTCACCCTAAAATACCCCTACACGGTAGAAGAGCCAAACATCCTGGTGAGGTGTCGGGCTGACCACTTCTATTTTTAAAAGGCAATTGATAGGTGGGCATCACGTTTTGCTAAGAGGGCATCAGGCTTATGTGGGCATCACTTTTCGCCCGCTCCTATTGGCTAAAAATCTACTTGGACCTACTAGTACCTGCCCAGTGAAGGAAATGAAGCGGGTTGCCTAACAACCAGCGACGGGCTCTGAACCGACATCATTGGTCTGGTTGGGGCTAAAATTGCAGTGCATAGTGTAAGTGCGGACTCAGGAATCAGCAATCCGCAAGGGCATATGCCTAAATATAAAAGACGCAAGAGACACACAACCACGAAGTCCAAGCGGAACTTGGCCGAGCTGGGAACGCAACACATAATTTCAACACCGGCTTTTACAAGCAGCTGCGGAACTCCGGGCCAGCAACGACACGTTCCAAACTTGCAGCGAGTCCAGGCTACCACCGCTGAGCTCAGGATTCAAACCCAGACGTTGGCGGATGGACTAACCTCTGTTAAGCTCCCAGAAGCAATGAACAAGCTGGCGGGCGGAGTTGAGTGCGCACATAACAAGTCGTTTGATCTGGCCAGCTACGTAGAATTGGCGAATTAGAAGGAGGTACATTGGCAGAATGCGCGGGGTATGGATTGTACTACCAAATACTGCTCCGCCCACCGCCGCAGGGAATGTACCAGCAGGGATTCTACTCGCAACAAGGAACGTACCCGCCGCAAGAACCGTACCGGGAGGAAATATACCAGCCGGAGAGAATGTACTCGCAGCCTGGACAGCGACAGAGTGCACAGCGCCCGTCTTTTCGAGACGGAGGATTTCCAGCGAGACGCTTCCCTCCTCAATTTCATCAGTGATGATCAACAGAGGCACCTTTTCTTAGCAAGCACGTAGTAATATCAAAGAGCTGGTCTCTTCATGGTTTCATGTTTGATTTATATTCTAGTGTCTTAACTGCGGAACAGTTAGGATGCTGATAAAACACGACAAAATGGATAATGCTTCATGTAGCTACCATGAGCCTTGGCTATATAAAAATGCTATAAGTGTGCTCAGAATACTCTGCCTAGGTAAACATCAGTGCTCACGTGCCAGCACGAAATAGCAATAGTCCGACTGTGTCAAAGTTTCTTAACTCTCAAATCCTTCCACGCTTGAATTAGTGATTCTTCGCCTTTGAATTAATGATCTTAATCTTTCGGCGGCGATTATCCTTCTTCTTAGTGATCGCACCGCTGGCCGATGCCTTCCTCCTTCTCACGATCGTGCTCAAATCGTCTGCATTGGATTCTGCCCTCCCTCCTGTCGATTCTTGGGATATTGGCTCCGAATACGGAGGCAGAAATAGTTCGACTTGTGGTGGTAAAACCAGATCTGATACAGAGCTGGAATTACTGATTGGAGCGAGATATGGAGTTTCCTGCCCTACGTTGTTGTCGGTGTCAAGAAGCTGAAGAAGGCGCTTCCCTTCAAGGTCTTCCGTGCAAGCCGTTGTGTGATTCGATATGCTCGCGGAAGATGACCGAGAGATTTCATTGAAGCGATCCGCAACTGTATCAAAGTGATCTGGTCCAAGTAGATGCCAAGGATGTAGTCTCATCGATTTAAGAGCCACGTCCAATTCTGGCCAATCAGTACCTGAGTGGGACGCATACCCTTGCGGCTCAGCATCCTCAGGCTGAACCAAGATGAAGACTCGAGGATGTAACAAATTAAAGAGTGTATTGCCCTTCTTATAAAGACCTTTGGTCCGAATATCAAAGGCGCGAGACATATTGAATCAGGGAGACTTTATTTCTTTGTCGTAAGAGTGTGTGCTGTAGTACACGGTACAGTCAGGGAAGCCGTGTATTTATATCAAAGAATGTTCATTACTGGATACAAGCATACTATAAATAGCTATTTGCGCGTCATGCAGATCGTTCGTTGGGTGTAGAGAACCTGATTGGTCGTTCAATGTGATATCCAATAAGCATTCGCTTCAGTACTCTGTAATATTTATAATTAGAAACAAGATTCTGATTACGCCCTACTATCATCGACATTTCTGCCAAACTGTAGATATGAATCATGAATCGGTTTCTGAAAAACCGAACCGAATTCCGGCCGCAGGAAGCTGATGGCAGTAAATGGAAACCTAGCATAATGAGGTTGGCCACAACTGATACTACGGGAACCCCTCCCAGTGCATTGGGACAGATATTTTGGCCTTTCTCACTCATCATCGCCAACAGTGCACCAGTTCTCGCCCCAGATTTGACCAGACGAATCAAGATTCATGGCACTTCGCAAGCAGCATGAAAGATACATTTTGTAGTCTCGAAACAGAGCTTCTTTTAGGGTCTTCTAAAGATATTTATCCAATCCATTCGTCTCTGTGAACGTCTGCATTCCGTCCTTGCTAGATTCTGCACCAACACTATCGGATTCCGTACAGCTCATCATATCACTGTTAACCTCCTTTGCGAGACGTACACACTCATCCACCTTTTGCGCCAATTTTTGAGTTTCCTCAATAAGGGCACTGCCCTGATTTTCCACCTCATTGACTTTCCGAACAATTCGAACCTGAGAATCCACCATCCATTTCAAAATAGCCTCTATGGCATCAAGCCGTGCCTTGACGTCTTGGCTGTGCTAATTAGCATTCATCGTAAGAGGCTGCTTGAAGGAATTTACTTTATGTCCTCGGAATAACCTTGTCCAGACACCTTGGATTGGCTGGGTGGGAAAGATGACGAGAGGAGTTGGGAGTTCGCGGTATCATTGAAGTCTAGAAGTGTGGAGTTGAGCCAGTCGTCAGTCAAATCGTTCGCCATAACGGAAGGAAGTCCCGAGGTGCAAGTCTGCAGTCCTACGAAAAAAAAGGAATGGGAAAAGTTTTATTTTAAGAAAGAAAAAGAGAGAGAAGTGAAGATAAGGGGGTAATGGGATTTCGAGTAGTACTTATAAATTGTTGGTTGGTCAGTACATGGAGCTAGTCCTCCAAGCATCAACATGTGACGTGCTTGTCTTCTGATACGAACGTACGAGCGATAGCGATTGACCAATGATCATTCGTCAGCTCCAACCAATGGCTATCGCCCGCTAGTCCGCAGCCAATAGCAAACATGCAACTGGAATGAGGCCCAAGGACGAGCGACTGGATGAGTACCAATAGTCAAAGATTCGTAATCACTATCAACCTAGTCCCACCGCATGACCAAGGTTTCATGGCCAACATCTTTTTAGAAGCACCAATCAATATCGATTCTCGAGAAGGGAGGGTTGGGTGAAGTGCGAAGAGCCAACGAGTACTGTAAAATGATAAATCAAGGTCTTCCCCCCCTTGAAGCTTATTCGCCGAACTTTACTACATCACGCCAAACGTTGCAAGTATGTCCTCTCACAAATCTCCATCCCATCGTCGCCTCGCCCCAAAGCAAGACTACAAGCCGGATTGGTCTCAGGGTGCAGGAGGCCAAGCATCACGATCACAGACCCATACACCTTCTGAGAAGCAAAGGCCTACAGTTAATGATACTACAAACCTTGACAAGAGTTCGAATATCACGTTCACTGCTCAATCCGGACCATCTCAGCTGGGTCAATCGCTGAGCGAGCCTACTTACTCTCAACCATCCACCCCGGTTCCGTTTCCCAGCTCGATGCTGCCGCCCTTGGGCACGCCTACCCCGGTCGACAAAATAAATGAACAGTTGGCGGAGAGAGCGTGGGTGTCGGTCAGCAAGCAAGCCTTAGCCCTGCAGGAGCATGCCAAAAGACTTGAAGAGTTATCGGCTATCAAAGTCTGTGCCGAGGATCTTAAACACTTCAAAGAAATGAGGGACGCCATCAAAGACTGCCAAGTGGGTCTTAGAGATACCAAAGACATGCGGGAAAGACTCAACGCTCTCGAGTTCAGGTTACAGGGATTGGAGGCTGCGATGATGATGAGCAGGAACATGGGTGACATGGGCACTTTGGGGGACCTAAATATGGGAAATCTATCATAAACTCAGTATTAGCACTCATACTGATTGAATTGACTGGCTTCTGTTCTTATAATTCGGTTCATGATTTCCATAAAACGAGTTTTCACAAGCAGTTTTCGGAGATCTCGGATCACACATCAAAAGTTGGGAGCTGGCTTGATACATAAAATCCAAGGAAGAGACAATTAAGTTTGATAGCCCATTTTTCAAGCGCTTTTGAGCTGCGTGCAGATCATGTCTCAGCAACGATTGATGATCCTTGATGTGTTGGCAATAACCTGGGACTACTCGAGGCGCAATGCGTATCAACTCTTGGCCATAATCTTATGGTACTTGTTAAACGTTGCATACTTATCTCTCGGCACCAAAGAACTTGGTCCACGTGAAAGACGTGCATCGCTAGCAGCTGCCATAAATCTTACTCCGGTTATTCTCGGTGGCAGGACTTGCTTGATCGCTGATGCCATCGGCATGACTCTGCAGTCATACTACTTTCTACACCACTGGCTGGCAAGGTTGGCCATAATAGAGATATTGCTTCACTGCGCTCTTCACATTCAGCAACAAGGAGCTTGGACAGTCCAACCAGTAATAGGCTTAACGGTTTGCAAATCTTATGCAGTATTGATTTGATCTGACAAATTCCTAGACGACTGTACTGCTTATCCTTATTACTATAACATCATTGAAATTCGTCCGGAACCTACAATCAGTCGCCTTTACATGGATACACCGTATCCTAACAAGCACAGCAGTCTTGACTACCTTATTCCACATGTGGCTTGTTCCTACACTTCGACGAGGGGCAGCTGGTAAACTACTTCTTTCCTTAGGTGCAGCAGCTTGGGTTTCGGGCATTGTATACCGAAAGCGCCGTTCATTCTCGGCCCGAGCAGAGATCGTTTGTAGATTGCACCATGCTATCATTCTCAAAACCACGCTACCATATGATATAAAGGTGTACCCCGGAGCCTACTTCTACCTCTACTTTGATAGGAAACCGACAGACTCAACTGAAATTAAAGGCACAGGGATTTCCGATTGCCGACGATTAAGGGGATCACCAATGATGATCTACGCTTGGAATTTGCCAAGTTCGCCCATGGCATGGCAAGGGAGCAGACGCAGAATGTCTGAGCTCACGTTCTTGTGTGAGAAACGACACATGATTATCCATCGTTTCTTAGAAGATCAGACCCTTGTTACTATGGATGGTCCTTACGGTAAAGACATTAAGCTACATAAGTTTTCCAACGTCAATTTGATCGCGGAAGGAAGTGGAATCGCTGGGATTGTCCCATTCGCATTGGCAATTGCCGAGCGCAGATATTATGACAAACAGGAGAAACGCAAGGAACAGCGATTGACATCTTTGCATCTTGACGATACGAGAAAGCTTACAGTATTCTGGGCGATGGATGACAATGAGCACCTCTATTGGGCCACGCAGCAAATCGACGAGATAATGGATCTCGATCCTGGACTGGTAGGTCAATCAATTGTCTGGTAAACATTGCTTACAGAATAAGGCTCTGCTTCAGTTCGTCATCCTTGCACCACAGAAAATCAATGAACAACAAAGGGAGCTCTTTCGGTCCACGCTGAAAGCCCTCGTAAAGTATCCTAAAAATTGCCGGATTTACTATACGCCCAAAGCAATGCACAGTGGCTTCCTTAAGGAACAGCTCTATCGCATTCTAGATGAGTTTGCTGGGGATATGGCTACCGCAGGTGAGTCGATCCATCATGATGCCTGCTTTTATAACATCTCGCAGTCTGCGGCACTGTCGGATTCCAAAATATGGTCCAAGATATTGTCGGGCAACATGAGCGGAAAACTACATTTTTCCATTTGGAGCACGAGCCGCGTCCCATGTCTAAAGCCGACATCATGACACCAGCTCAAACTCTGGAGAATGCATACCCCACGAATGATGGTTTGATTCATCGAGGAGAGACTCGGAAACAAGCTAACCTCGCTCATGTTAATCAAGGAGTACGGAAGAGCATCTTGGGTGTCATCCACCGAGAGGATGAAACAAACCATAGATATGGAAGATCTCTAGTATCTGGACAAGTTCTTGCCAGTCAAAAGACTGGTGTATCATCTAGCACACTCAATAACTCCTAGGTGAAGAGCATGGAAACCGTGGATTGATTTTTTTCATGAAGGACTAGGTACATATCTCGCAATGAAAGGAGCTGGCCTCTTAGCATTCCTACAAAAGAAACTCCCAATCTCTAAGCATCCTCATCGATCTTTTGACGTTTGTTTGTTTGAATCAAATTCTCCTAGTTATAATCAGTTGCTAGACCAGTATAAAAGGTTATGCACGCTCACTAGGCCGACTTGAAGTGCCCTCAACTGTACTGAATCTTCGGTAGCTCGACTAATGCATATGTCTCGTCTCGTCTCGTTGAATAATTCCATAGAGGCAGCCTTCCAATCGTTGTGTTCAGCTTGAAACTGCTCGATTTCGGCGTCTTTCTTCTCTTTTGCCTCATATGCAGCCAGCAGCGCAGCTTGTAGCCGTGACACTTGATCTGCTAGATCCAACTGCTCTCTCTGTAGACGGTTCATATCCGCATAGAAGTCGGTATCCGCTTGCTGGAGAGCAGCTCCCAGCTCTTCGTTGGCGCCATTGTCCTCTTCGGCACGAATCTGAACCCGCTTCCTCAGCTCAGTGCTGAAAGTCAAGAGAAGTTCGTTCAAGTTCTGTGAACTTTCATTAGCCATGGTTACTGAAGATCGTCTTGGTTTCTTCAATCGCATGCCAGGTCGAGCTTGTTCATTTACTTATTCCTCAATTGGATTTCAGGTGGCAGCCAATTGGCTAGTACTGGTTCTCGATATCTAAAGAGGTAGCCAATCATCACTGGGTCTGGTTTTTTTTGAAACCCTTGATGATTTGTTGACTTGAAGGAGGGTCAACTGTGCCAGCGATTGGACTACCCGCATCTTCTGACTATCCAATCAGTGCATCTGGTCCTGCAGGGTGCCTGGACTGCCGCGAAGCTAATTATCCAGCCTTTCCCTCGATGACAGCACAGATTGACTCTATCTCCTCGCAGTAGCACCATCATCCTCTGAATAGCTACCCAGACACTTCAACTTATGGAAACCAACGGGAGTTACATGGAGCTTTGCCAAATGCTCTTAGCAACTCAGCAAGAAGCCCAAAGTTGGAAGCAGGCGTTCGAACAGGAGACTGAGCGGAGTACGCTTTTCTATGCACAGATTTGTCATTTGCAGGGGCAGATTTCAGCAGCGCAAATACGTATTTCCCATGTAACGGCCGAGAATCAGCGACTTAACCTCCTTATGGGACATTTGGTATTTCCTCCACTCTAGAGATACAACATCATTCTCTAATTTTAGAAGAGACCCAGAGATTCTGGTCCATCGACAACATACCGAACTTCATCGGCTGAACAAGAAGGGAAAGAAGACGAAGAGAAAAAGAATGAAGCGGAAGAGAATGGACAGAAGGAGAGAGAAGATGAGTAACAAGAAGATTGATAGCTGAAGCAAGCAGAATATAGAATAGGATATAACATATAACTAAGCAACGCTCTCCACGTTACACTTGATAAAGCTAAGAGATCTCTTAGGCCTGTTCTTTTCTGCCCTCTTGACCAAACCCAAATCGCAAAATCAGCATGATGACGAGGATGAAACCTAAAGAGTTATCAGCTAGCAGAACTTCCAGACAGTTTCCCTCCCTACCGACTGCCTGCCTTCGTAAAAGCGTCAGGTTGTATCGAGTCAATTCCTGACTTTGTTCACCAAGCATTACCAGCTGATTTTGACTTGCGGCTAGTTGTGCGGTGGCTAGACGGAATTGTGCTTGGACAAGGAGTAAGCTGGCCTCTAGCTCGAATACTTTGATTATAGCAGACATTAAACCTTCCATGGCTTCATTGTCATTGCAGCAAAAAGGCTCCATAGTATGTTCAACGCAAAGGGACAGGACTGGAGAGAGCCGACTGTTTCAGAAACGCAATCTGTTACTGTACGAAACCCTGTACTAGTAGCACAGTATCGACAAGGGAAATCTCACAACCAATAAGTGAGCGTACGGGGGAGATGCGGCGACCAATAAGCAAGCCTGCAAGCAACAAATGATGTACCTACAAACAAGCAAGGATTACAGCCCAATCAAGAATCATAGAAGCAAAAGCC
The DNA here is from genome assembly GCA_001021365.1 of Stachybotrys chartarum. Lineage (NCBI taxonomy): Eukaryota > Fungi > Ascomycota > Sordariomycetes > Hypocreales > Stachybotryaceae > Stachybotrys > Stachybotrys chartarum. Next base: position 1,984,223 of record LDEE01000005.1, read on the forward strand.
AATAAGCACAACGTCAACCAGCCAAGCTCTGGCCAATAGACATAACCAGCCAATAAGGTATAACCTCTAGCCAGCCAATAGCCAACCTCTAGCCCACCAACCTTTTGGCCAACAAGGGATAATTAGCCAACGGACATAAACTCCTACCATATAATAGGTAAGCCTAATTAACGAATGGGAGCTGGAGTAACAATAAGAGTAGCCAATTAGGTTTTAGCTAGATCATAAGACAAAGCCAATGGGATCCAGAGACCCGGCAGGTGAAACTGCATAGACAGGTTAATTGATTTATTGTGGCTTCTGATATATAACTCCTACTACAGTAACTCGGAACTAATGGCTCTTGAAGTGCAGGCACTAGTCTACCTTGATTATGGCGAAATTCCAAGATTTGCCGACCGAATTGCGACTTGATATCTGGGGAGCTGGACTTCAAAAACCAAGTCTACTCCATTTAGATGTCAACCTTCACATTGCTTTGGCACAATCTCGGGGTCGTCGGTCTTCACAAGAGAAGATTTTGATAGGAGGCTATTTCAAAGAGAACCGAGAAACCGCAAATCAGGATGTGAAGGAAATCGAAACACTCAGCTCGATTTGCATGGAGTCCTGGAATGAGGTTAAACGCTACCGACCGGACCTTCTACGAGTACAGAGACTTGGGACTCGGGAATATGCGCTGATGAGGTGCAACTTACAAGAGGATATTTTCATGATCCACACCACAACGATTACCTACTGGATAGTTGGGAGCAATGCAGACTTTGCTTGTGCTGTTTATCATCTTGGCCAAACAGAATGTCTGGAATGGCTTCAGAAATTTCGATCGCAGCTTGGATGTATTGATAAGCTCGCTGTCAGAAATCTTTTGGACCTATGGGAAATCATTCGATTCCCCAGCCTACTAGCCAGCATGCAAAGCCTCCGAACTATATACTTAGGTGGTACCTTTGCCCCCTTGCAGGAATCGAAGAACGGATCGGCCTCTGCAACAATGTCTTTCACAGACCATATTCTATGCCGAGTTCAACGCTGTTATAGCATGATATCTTTACGATTCGTATCCCCTAATCTCTATAATATCTCTTTGAAGCAGTCTGCCAGCCTATTTGCATCTGGAAAGAATATGCTAGATGTTGAGATAAGGATGAAAGAAGAGCTGAACTGCAATGATTGGAGTGAAGAGCCAATGGAATTGAACAGGGATGATATTCCTCTGCCTTTACTAATCCCATTGCTTGGAGATAAAATTCAATAAGCTTAGGGCTTTGAAAAAAGATTTAAAAGAAATAAAAAAAAATGAAAAAGTTAAAAAATAAAAATAAAGCGTTGCAGATCACGATCCACCAACATAACCCGATCATCTGATATCGCCGCCAACACGGTTCTGGGACGGTTGTCGGTCATCCCCCTTACTACAAAGGCTTTGCGAGGGCATGATCAGAGGAACTGAGCTAGGCCTACAATATCAACGTAGACAATGGTTGGTTTGTCTGGCTGTGTCTGGATCGAGATAGAAATGTTTGGTGATTGCAGGAAAATCTTAAGGGGCACTTCGAAGTAGCTTCCGTCGTTTGAAGAATATAACATATGCGTTTCTTGCGAAGGATTTTTGTTTTGTATAATCTTCGAAATGATCGGTTTGAGTCGACGTAGTATATTTTCCTCTCAGTCATGGCTCTCGTATCCTATTCCTTCGGTCCAGATATCGAGATTGAAAGAGCTGGTAACGGCGATGTTAATGGGTGGCCTGGATTGTTGAAGTGAGCCTCCCCGGACACTCTGCTGTATGTTGAATAGCTTTCCTGCAATATTACTGTACCACTTCTACAGTAGATGATGCAAATAGTGTGAATGCAGCGAAGAAGTGATAATCGCACCCAAGAAGCTTGCCATGGTGCCTTCTTGCAGGGCTTCGGCGCAATCGCTCAATTTGACCCAAATGTCCTAAATGCCTCATCGAGTTGGCTCTTTTGCGATGGCCTCAATCTGGTCCAGTGCGACTCCAGGAGCGGCCAGCCAATCACAGCTCTATGAGCGATTAGTCCTAGCTCTCGCGATAAAATTGTAGGTCAAGGCGGCCGCCCAATCAAGTAGGCGCATTCCGGTGTGCGCGCCCGATTATCCTTGGAAAACACAATTGATGATACTGTTGGTGCAAGGGGGTTGTAGCGATCCAATCAGCTCAAAGTTGGAGCCGTCATTCAACGTCTACACACTCACATGGCTGGACTAACAGCAATGCTCTCAGCCAATAGATTGACCACGCCATTCTCACCACTGGCCTGATCTAATTCGTCTACCAAATCACATGAACCAACTTGGATCTAAACCAAGTGATTCCACTGTCTCGGTATCGAATCACGTCACGGCGCCTACACTTGGAACCTCAGTAAGATCTGCCTCCGCATAGATAAAATCCACGAAGTCTCCCACATCCACTGTGCAAGCCTCTGCCAAATTCTTAGTAACCTATGTGCTTCTACGACCAGATGCGTTGGGTGTGTGGGTACTGGAGATGGGGGAGTTTTCGGCAACAGTGTAAATGGGAGTATCGACTTGGAGAAACATGTGGGCTGAAGTTGATCTTTACGACTAATGAGAAGGACCAAGTATGCAATATATGCCATCAGTGGGGCAAGAAACAACGGAGGATTACGAAGATCATGCAAGATATCGAGCGATGGGAACACGAAGGGAGCCGGCCTGCTAGTATTGAGAGGGCTTGGAAGGATTTGGCTGTCCTTGAGCACGAGGCTGCAAGACTCCTAAAATCCCACAACTCTACAGAGCTTGTTTCTCGGTTTTGCCGTAAGTGAAGTTGTAGCAATGAATACTGGGCAACGGCTAATCGTACCATAGTTCATTGATGTGTAAGAGAGTTTAGCATCCTTGCATTCACGCCGAATACAAAAATGCAGACCATAATGTTTGAATATGTGCTTTACATACTGTAATATCGATGCATGTGTGGCTTGTTGATGCCAGTAACCGGGAGTACTATGTAGATTCATCGGTGTTTATAAACGCACTGTCGCGCAGAAAGTCTCGTAATATATCCCTGTACTTCATTATCACGGCCTTTTGCTGCTTGCTACGACGAAGTAATGTTTGTTGTTCTCGTCTGTAGCTCTTGAACCCTGCCCTAATTTTATGAACCATCTCGGCGTTTTCCTGCTTCAACCTTTGAATCTCATCTCTTAGGTTTTCTGTCGTCTGGGACGTATGGTTTACATTTGCCGATGGGGTGCCTGCCTGGAATTCTTTGCCAACCCCACGACATAATTCCATCAAGGGGCCTATAGAGAGCTTGCTGAGATGCTTCTCGAATAGATGCTCTTTGCCTGGGTGTGGATACCATTGGTATGGGTCCTCGCTTGTTAGCATTAGACATACGCTGGCCGGATTAATATCCTTTCCTAGCTTATCTTCTGAAACTCAGTCAGCAACGTTCACAGATCAAGGAGGATACTGACTTATGTGCTGAGCAAGTATTTGCCTGCATTTTGCCCTCCATCGACTCCGCTCAATGTTACTGGATTTCGTCATTTGCAGGTTGGAAATTTTCGTGTGAAGATGTCGGAACTCGAAATGGCCGTCGATATGTGAATAAACGAAAGGGAGAAAACCTCATCTATGCCAAAACATGTCCACTAAACCGTGAATGTGAATTACCAACTAGGTTTGGATTAATCATAAACTTGTTTTTGGTTAACTGAACTGTGGTGCATATGCCTTGAGGAACGTAAGAGACGAAAGGTCTATGCTCCACCCTCGCCAAAATGACTCTCTAATTGGCTCAGATACTGCGAACCTTTAATTGGCCAACCCTTATGCCTTGGTGAACGGAAGAGACATCTTATCTTATCTTATCAGCCGTATGTCTTCTTATCTTTATCATATTATCATATCATATCAACATATCAATTCTTCCTTCCTTTATACTTCTCCTAACTTATACTATCTAGTTGTCATACCTCCACCCATTGAAGTGCCAACAGCTTGGTCTTGGGACTGTCAGCTGGCCATGTTATCATTCTGCCATCCCAATCAAGCGCTTTTCTCTTAGGATTGGCTTGGCCAAAGAAGGTTGGCACATGGAGGTGAGGAGGAACGACAGGACCATGGGCGCTGAGGCCACCGCAATTCCTATTGGTTGAGCCTGGCCCTTCTAACGTTAACTCCTCTCCCAAAAGCTTACATTATCAAAACTGGCCATGTCCTGATTGGTGGTGCTTGTAGCCTTGCAGCCTTGCAGCAAGCCATCTACACTCACGCGTTGATTCGTGCGACCCTGCGGGGGGTAGGCTGGTGAGGCTGTGCTTTGCTCAATTTGATAGCTGAGTAAAGTAGATATAGGCGGTCCAATCAGGAACTCTAACACGGCGCGCATTCT
>LDEE01000005.1:1988625-2174213 GCA_001021365.1 Stachybotrys chartarum
AGGCATGCCTCAATATGCTGAGCACGGAGCTGCCGCGCGTCTGCATCCTCTACACTACCGCCGTTGGGATGTAGTATTGGTTCCGCGGTTTCCTCGTCCATGTCGGCGAGGACGAGGTGCGCGACTGTTTGTGGGAGGTAGTAGCTTTGACCCTGTTCGATGAGCCCCTTTTGCGCCAGAATCAAAGTCGGTCGTATTTCTTCCATGACTGGGTCCGGTAGCACCTTGTGGCTGCCCTGTATTCCCAGGTCCTGTGGTGTCTCAGAATATATTTTGACCTTATCAACGAAATCGAAGGCGAGGAATGACAGAAATAGCGTCAACATCATATCAGGTGTTTCGAAACCGTGGCGGAGGTAGTATGCCCAAATAATGGTCTCAAAGTTCAGCTTATACATAGCTACCTTGTTCTGGATCGTTGCCATCAAGCTGACCCCAGACGTGGTCACTGAAGGGGGGGACGTATCATGTGACGGCATGTTAGACAGCTGTATCATGATAGTAAAGTATTGTAAACTTCAGCTCTTGTCAGGACAGTTTACTAGATCGAATCTAAAAGGGGGGAGAGGAAACTTACTGTAGCTTAAGATCCTTGGGGAAGACGATATTGTAAGGTCTAAGGCATTCCGGCAGCGCAGCATACCAAGCGTGCAGATCGGAAATTACCCTAGCTGTATTATGCACGAGAGTGCCATCGCTTTTGTCGCATTGGGTAGCGTAGCGGCAACTTGTTAACCGGTGCATTAACACGGCAAGTTCGCATTGTGCCTTGAAGGCCAGGCCGAACCGGGTGGGTATCAAGGCGTCACTGGTAGGATACTTCACGTTGATCTCTCCGTACCAATCGACGTGTTCTTTGGGATCGTGTAGGTCAACCTGTGGTACTTCGTCGGCATTAGGATGTATAGCCATGTAATAGTATGTAAGGCTATGATAGTCAATTTCCTGACTGTAGATGTACAAAGCGAATCCTCATACCTTCGCCAGTTGAAAAGGCACCACGCCGTGAAAACTCTGTTACGTAGGACGTTCGCGTCATTGGCCTCGGCTGGCGAATCAAGCAAACCGAGGTTACGGCCCATATCGAGAGCTCGCCGTATGTAAACCAGCCCGATTCTATCTAGTCCCGAGAAGTTCAACACGCAGCTGAGTATTAGAATGGCCTGTATCGATGTGATGGATTCATCCTGCAATGATTCCAACTCTAAGAGTCGTTTTGCCTCAGCTGAGAACTTGTAGCCGAGCGTATGCGGGTACCAGTACTCGGCACGATTGGTGAAGCGGTTGTAACAATGCTGAATGAGCCGTATACTCAGAATCAGCTATTAGGTAAAGTTGGGTTTAAGTAAACACTTACGCAAGCTTGAGAAAGCACTGCATTAACTAAAAGAGATGTGCAGAACCGTCCAGTGGCAGCTAGCATGTCGTCCAGAAACAGGTCCTTGTGGAAGAAGGGGGCAGATGGGTATTCGTACAAGAAATAAAGCTTCAGATTTCCCTCATCAAAGTATCATCAGAGGATACTGAGGTCCATCTCGATGGCATACAGCATTCAAGGCGAGGCTCCACGAGGTCTGCAGCTCCGTAAGGCATCAGGTATTGTATCCGTTGTGAGTTATCAGCCGAAGCTTCTTTTAGGCCAGGTCGTGCGCCAGATTGCGCACTAGATTCTTGGGGCCACTCCTGGGCAAGCGCGTCAAGGTAGTTGTTATCGGGGGTCATCAGATAGGTTGGCATCTGGGTACGGTGTGGTAAGATATAGCGACGCTTTGTCTGAGAAACAGGCTTTATGTCTCTAGTCCCAATATGCCGAGACACGGACTCGGGATCCATTCCAGCGCGGATATAATGATAAATTCCGGAAGCATCGTGGTCCGAGCATGTCTGAATGGCGTGGAAAATGTTTGAGGTTACCCGTACCTTACAGAGTTCATCTGAATGCTGTTTCAAGGTATCCTTGACAGAGACTCGGTAGATGCAGTCGATGCCTTTAACCTTACAATGGTAGCATATCGGTTTAACGCCATTGCACTGGATACATGGATACATATGTCGTGTCAGCCGAGCTGTCCGTTTACTGGAGTACACAGGGAAGAGGCCTCCGTAAAAAGCATCGCTGGGGCTGTTAGGCTGACCTTGATTTTGCGTTGTCGACAGGCCTCGCAAGCGAGAGCGACTTGTGTTTTTCGGCGCATTCTCACCTGATGAGTGAGAGGTTCCTGGACCGCCGAGGACGAGGGCGCGGGCGAGGGCAAGGGCGAGGGCAGTAAAGGCCGCAGCGGCTTAAGCGTTTCTTTAAACGGCTTCTTGACAGGGCGGTTTTTGCCCATGTCAGCGAGAAACTCTCGCTCGCTACTTCCATCGATTGTCATATTGAATAATCTCTTGGTAGTCGTATCGTTTTTCCAAGCCGCGCTAGCTGGAAACTGGAATTTATTACAGTGACGCGAAGGGCTCCGTCCTGCTAGTTATTATTTATCGGGATAAAAAGGCAGAATAGACCAGGTCATCTAAAGTGTTGAATGCGATGACCAAGGGATACGCCATTGTGAGATCAATGTATCCCAAAACTGAGTCGAGATCAGTCCTCCCCACTTTTTCCGACGATATCTGTGGCTCATCTGCTCGTCTATCCCTAGTCTCCTGGCATTGATCTAGCTCACTCTCACTGCACGCTGACGTAGATCGCTGTCAGAATTGCATCAAGGGAAAGATCGGGCGGAATAGCTTCCGGCGGCGCCTATTGGCCAGGCCGAACACAATTACCTTCCACTGCCCCATGCCATGAGGACCGAAAGTTTTTCTCCTTATCAGCAGCATATCCTATATTTCTTATGCCCTGAGTCTTATCACATTATTAATTCTTCCGTCTACACCTTGCTTTCCTTTTCTCAGTTTTTATTTTATCTTACTTTTGTTGTTTTCTTGTATTTTTCCTTTATCATCTTGCTATTATGCCTCCTCCACCCATTGAAGTGCTTTCCTCATCATCTCCTCGCTAAGGAGTTCAAGCCTAGCCTCTGCAGCCCCCATGTCGCTTAAAATTCGATTACCAATTAGATCTCTTTCACACGCCTTTAAAACGAGCATAATTTTATCGAGCGACCGGCAGCGTGACGATAGATTGCAAGGACCACATTGACTTAGGATTATCTCGCTGTTATTATTCGTCATCCTAGTCCTGTGTAATTCCAATGCCGCTTGATAAGCGTTCGTCCCTGGACCTTGTAATCAGTACAAGTAAATGCTGGCGTGCGTGATTTCAAGTACGAATAAGCCCCAGGTATTGATTCCACTGAAAATTACCATCACGTTCTTGTCGTGCAAAGTTGCCCTACACCCCGCTCCACACTACCTTCGTCGAATTTTGCTGTGGCAATGGTACGCGATGAATCAAGAGCACTGAGTATTCCATTGCACCCTAGATTATCTCAGGCTTGATTTGTCTGCATGTCTTACTATAAAATATGAGCTAGTGTGTCTCTAAAACCTATGATGACTAGAAGTTTTCCTGCTATCTAAATTCAACCTGGAAGCTTTGGACCCTTACTAAGGCCCTGATCAATAAGGCGCAAATTGAAACTCACGCACGCTTTATTTTGGTCGTCTTTTGTTTTGGCCGAGCATTAAGCTAGTACAGCCTAATGAAGCCAAAATAAAGTGTGCACGAGTTTCGATTTGTGCCTTATTGATCAGGGCCTAAATCTAGCTTTCAGGCTTAGTTCCTCAAGGCTGTTTTGCGCAAACCACGACCCGGTTTGCCTTCTCCTGTACGATGTGACCAATTACCGTTGTGAGTACACCCTTGTACAAACTCGATTAGTCATTGATGCGACTTGTATTGGTTGATAGCCAAGGACAACTCGTCAGTGCCAGCCAATGGTAATCCTAGAGCGGATAGCAAGTATGAAGAGGAATGAAGCCTCAGGACCAACATTCAATAATCTCCAGCAAAATTAAAATATCTCNGTGCCAGCCAATGGTAATCCTAGAGCGGATAGCAAGTATGAAGAGGAATGAAGCCTCAGGACCAACATTCAATAATCTCCAGCAAAATTAAAATATCTCGTTTCATATTTCTTCACACTCGTAGATGCTACTGTGGTTAAAATGTATTAGAAGGGTGAGAACTCATCGATTCTTTGATGATTACCTCTTCTTTTCAATATAGGAATTGCTTCGTAGCTTCACTTTGTTCTGTATCTAGTGATTGCGGTACCGAAAACAACATATATATTCTTTGGGCTTATTCAGGCACAAAAGATAGTATCTAGGACCATATCATCACATGTAGCGTTTTTAATCTCTTGTTGGGGTTCCCTGGTCTTCCTGCCTTTGACCTTGATTCGTATCTTTTTTGGCGCTGACTTATCAACTTTGCTCTTTGTGTATAACGCTTGTTCATTCTCCGGGGCAATGAGCTTAAGACAAGGGGATGAAAGAGGTGATGTAGAAACCCGTGGTTTCTTCACCGCCTGCATATTGCCCTCACTTAATCTCTTTCGTGAATTTGATAGATGTAACCGAATGCGAACTTGCGGCTTCTTTTCCCGAGCTGATGAGTTTTGATGAAGGTTCTCTTCGTTTGATGACAGGTGGCCATCCATCGACTCGGAGAAAGGCAATACAACGCTTATGCTTGATAAGTCGTCAGTGGCCCAATTCAACCTATCGTTGGCAGAAGGCATGGCGGCCTCCACTTCTTGGACATCGCAGGTAATAGAGTCCGTTAGCGTGTGGGACTCTGTTCCACCAATAGTGCAATCCATTGATGGTGGACCGTCCTTCAGATGTAGATACTCCGGTTCTGGGGTTGGCGGGAATGATATAAACTTTGAGATGAGCTCATCTGGCGACTCATATTCACCTAAGGCGTGGGGAGAGTCGAATCCCAAGCCGGGGGGAGAGTCGGATCCCAGGTCGTTAAAACAGTCGAATCTCAGGTCGTGGGGTGACCCGGATTCGTCCAGGTTGTCATTCGGCTCGAAAAGAAGATCGACAACTCTGTCACCATCGACCGACTCCACATCGCCTGATGGCGTGGTCTCTTCATCCTTCCCAAACTGCCCTCCAAATACGGCCTTTGGGATTTCATAGCCATGATTATCGTGAAGGTGATAGCAACCAGATTGCTGATCATTGCATTCATATCTGCAGTCCGCGCAGTACCAACGCCAGCCATGACGCTCCTCCATATGGCGGATAGCATCAGCATCCCGCTCCCAATATTTTAGCCTTTCGCCGGGCGGAAGGTCTTTTGTCTGTCTGCAAATCAGACAGAACGCAGGTCTAATGAGAGTGTGTCGATAAGTTATTGATCCGCATTGCTTCCTGCTTTGTTGGAGATGGTCGAGGCAGTGGTCCTGCCACTTGTCCATTGGGTAAAATGCCATGCAAAAGTAGCAGTACTTGAGCTCAGATTGGGAGACGTTCAAAGTTTTGGCTGTGGCGATCTTTCGGCAGTGGCGGATATGTCGGCATCTTAGGCGCTTCATTTTGCTACGCTTGTTAGCTACCATCCATATGGCCTTGCCGGACTGCTTTCTTACCAATCTACTTTCTCGTTGCAATAAGGGCATGCTCCGTTATTCGGCATCTCCTCAGGAGGGTAAAAAACTGTCCAGGGGTTTGTCAATAAAGAAAGCATGGATTGCATTATTTCAAGCTCTTCTTTCTGACTTAGGGGTGAGTCGTTAGCCATCGCCCCGGCTGTTCGGCCCAATTCAGGCATGACGTCGTACAACGGGTTCATATCGTCATTCAGCGCTGTTGACTTGAAACCGTGCAAAAGCCTGTCTTGACGCATTTCTTTCATACGTTTGCTTCGGTATTCGTTCAAAGCTAACTTTTCAAGCCGTTTGATGGCGTTCTGTCGATCCTTGCTCAACCTGTCTATGGTGAATTCGTCGGTTGCGTCCTGCAATTTGCGGTTGTATTCCATGATTTCCGCGTTGCGTTTCACTTGGGCTCTGTGCTCTGCGAGTATGCGGGTTGGGAGCCCGGGTTGCCAGAATTGGCTAATGCCTTGGAAATACTCGACAGCTGTATGATCCGGCTTCTCTCGCATGAAGGCGGCGAATCCATCACAAGAAGAGACGAAAGCAACGTAACTTTGGCCAAAAACGTTCTTATCGGCCTGCAGAAGATGCTGTGATCTTTCCGTCTCGGTGTACCGTTCTGACTTATTAGTACAAACCATATGACATCAAACGAGGCGCTCACCATCCAGTTGTTTTCCAAGTTCTCGACGGACCATATGCATCGACACACGTGCTTGGTCATACTCGGACATGAAAAGTTGCCTCATAGTTTGATCAAACAATGACGGAGACATAGGTTTGGTAGGATCAAGGGTTCCTTGTCGATCGACTAACTGGCAGATGTAATGGTCTTGAACGTCTTCATTCCACTCAATAGGGCCGTCCCCATCACCTTGCAAGATCTGGATAAAAAGACCATGATGGAGAGCTCTATCAGCTATCGCGAATAGAAGCAGAAACCAAATGGCATTGTAGCGGAGCATAGGATGTTCCCTACCGGCTGCGCCAAAACTGCATATTTATTAGTTAGGTCTCAGCATGATTGCTGTTATGTACCTTTTGTTGTCTGGGTCTTTGTTGCCTTTGACCTTCCGTTGGTCGAGCTTAAAGATAAATTGTCGATCGCCCTTAGCATTACGCTGCAACACGAGGCGGATGTCCTAAATAACTCAGCTCTGGACTGAGAACGCTTGACAATATAACTTACCTTGTATTTGATACCTGTGAGTAAACCACCGCGGCGAGCTCCCGTCTGGCAGAAAAGAAGAAGCAGAAAGTGCACCTGGAACCTGCTTCTCTCGTGTGTGAACTTAAGATCTTCCCTCGTCCATAAACTCTTCAGGTTGCGGTCGAGATCAACAGGCTTATAATTAAACTTCGCCCTTTCAATGTTCTTAACACCACTTCCTTCTTCGAATGGAAGGACATTTTTTATCCACTGAGCGACTAAATCAGTTCTGAAGTCAGTATATGTTCATGAGCACGTACGGAATTGACCTCATGAGTGTCCTCTCCGCTGAGCTCCGCCTTCGTTAGTCGGGTGAATCCAGCCTTAAACTGCTTTGCTCGCGACAGAAGTGTCTTCGCCACTGGTCGTGCCCCAAGTTTGCCAGTGGACTGGTCTTTGTAGAATCTCCAGAAGTCTTTCAACTCATGGATCTCCGGGAACTGAGCGCCTTCCTGGAAGGCCAGTGCCTTAGATTCTTCGAAAGAGCCGATGCGATTTTGTTTGACCCAATACCATCTATGCATGAAATCAGTATCGTTGAGGATAATGCACAAAGATAGAAACTTACATCGCGAAAATATTGAGGACATGGTCTTGGGCAGCAATAGTTTTTTGATCATATTTTTTCAGGCCCCTTTCCTTATCTTTCTCTTGATGCTGACCAGTTTTCCAACCGTTTGCTTCGGCACGGCTTGCAATACGCGTGGGATCGATGCGTTGGTCGCTGTGTGGGACCATATCGAGGGTATAGTACACACTGACAAAAGCGATGGACAAAGATGGAGGGAGAATGAGAGGGGAAATAGGAAACTGTAGTGACCTATATAGGTATGCCATCCCCTTGCTTTCTGTTCNCTGGGATCTGTTTCCTGATTTGTGAATGTTTGTTGCAACATGCAGCATCGTGTGGGTCGCGCGACCCTTCCACCCAGCTCACCCAAGGCATCCATGCATGGCTCATTCAGCATAGGCCATCTCTCTGGAGCCAAATGCGCATTTTCCTCCAAGTATACCGGGACTCAAGCCCAGCAAAGAAGAGTCTACCATGACCCGTTGTGCATAGTTCTGTGATGGCTGATGCAGACATCTGTGGCGCTCAACACCTTCCACGATGACTATACTGAACACTCATGCCCTGTTGAAGTATTGAACTCCACCTAATTTAAAGCTGAGGATTATGTCAGTAGGGCAGCCCAGAACATCAGCGCTTTACCTACAACCTCGTCCAGATCCCGTTTACCCGCGTCGCAGTGACCTGCCTCGTCTGTAAACCGTTAGTCTTGATGTCACTTAGCGAGATGGCATGCTTGCCTGATACTGGATTCTATGACTATCGTTCAACAATATCGATCTTCCACCCTTCAACCCAGTCTCGCCTTCTCTGACCATCTTTAACCGGTATTGCCTCGCCACAACGGCCATGATGAGGCAAGCTTCGACCAGCGAGAAATGATGCTCGACGCAGTTCTTAGGGCCTCGTTCAAATGGTTGCCACGCGCTCCCTGGGTTGTCATGAGCCTTCTCGCCCATCCGCCCCTCCCGCACGAGTCCGTTTGCATTTTCACCGAACACACGTTTGTCCATTTGGATGCGCGAGTGGCAGTTGTAGACGATCATGTGGTCAACTGAATCCTCTTCACCTTCCGGCTAGGTATGGTGCAGCCTTTGTTTGGTTCGGGCATGCAACTTGTGGCTGCTGGGGAATAAAGGGAGGGATCTCTCTGATGACGACCATGCGATATGCCACACGGCGCGCCAGTTCTAGGCCTTCCAGCTCAAGTAGACGGGTACATGTGCTGCCCGGATCGGGATCAGGCCCGAAAATGCCATCAAGTTCTGTGTTGACAACTTGCAGCGCGGTTGGCGTTTGAGAAAGCTTGTATAAGGCCCACGCCAACAGCGAACCCGTGCTAACGTGCCCGGCAAAATTAAATGTTTTAATTCGATTGCAGATAGTTTCTATGGTTTTCTGGGCCAAGGTAGCCGCGCTCAACCTTTGGGAAATAATGCTGCTTGCCTTACTGCCCTGGTGTGGATAATTTCGGTAGATCAGATCCTGGAGGAGCGCATCAAGCTTCTTCCCGAGTCGTTTGCGGTTGGCCAGACGTAAAATAGCTAGACAAAAGGATAGATCTAGCCCTACAACCCTAGTAGGGTGCTACAGGCCCAGAAACAGGCTCTTCATAATGATCACGGCGAATATCATCTCATAATACGAGGGAGGCTCAGGAGTCTATACAGTGGTCTGCCACTACTACCTAGGCTCTCTGCATAGCGCTTATCCCATCAAGAAGCTGTTCGCAGCTTAAGACAAATCCCCACCCTCCCTGGCAGTTATACTCGATGCACTTGGTCGCAAAATCAGGACTCGTGGTTGCGCAAGCATCACTCAGCATGAGACAGTCCCAACCCTGAGTGTACGCACCCTGCATGCTAGCAGCAACGCACTGGTCCGTGGTTTCACCGGAGAACAACAATGTCCTGATGCCTCGATCGCGCAGCGTTTTTTCCGTGTCCGTGCCTCACCAGAATCTCGACAGTCTATTCTTATTGATCTAAATGTCCTGAGATTCCACCACCGCCGCCAGCGGCGGGTATAGGGCCGTGTTCCACTGACCTCGCATCATGACCCGGCCGGCTTCAATCGTGTCGTTATTGGGCAATCGTATCTGCCCAATATCGTGGCCCAGGCTGCCGAGGAACCTGGGTTTCGTAAAGTTCTGATCGCAGGGGAAGTCATATCCCCTCGCGATGCTCGGCGGGATGTCGTCGAGGTCGGACTCGTCCAAGCCCCAGCATAGCCAAATGACGGGAATCCCGGCCTTCCGACACGCCGGTATGACCTTGCTTCTCGACGATGTCAATGCCCACACTTTTCGGCGGGCGGTCGAGGAGGGGCGACAGGAAGTAGTTCTGCATGTCCGATACGACAAGGGCGGTCTTGCCGGGGTCGATGGTAGCTTGTTCTTTCCTAGTCGCGAGAGTTATCCGCGGGTAGATGAGCGGATCGTTGGGGTCGGAAGGGTGGGTCATGTCATATCCTTGACCCTCGGACCATAGCCAGAAGTTCTTGCCGCCAATGATCTTGGTCTTGTCGCACAAGATATCATGATGAAGCACTCCATGCGGGGCCGCCTTGTTCCCACGGTAAGAAATAGGCCACCCAGGGCGCGCGGTAGAGTGATTGCCGGTACGACATACATGGCTTTATAGTTAATTTGGCACCTTGGATATAGTCTGAGAATAAAAGCTTGAACACACCGATTTCAACTGCCACATCTGATGCAACTAAACGGTGTGACCAGCTGTTCACTCCAATGATGTTAGCGATACTGAAGAGTATGCTGAGGACAAGTGCCCACCCCATGAATTGTGCTAACCCAGGCGGAAAGCCTTACCGACGAATGAGACGGGAAACGAGGAAATTCCCGGCTTGAGATCTTCTTGACAAAGGTGTAGGTCCTACAAAGAACGGTCGCGATACAATGCACGAATCGTATGACCCGATTATGTAACAGAAAAGCACTGCCCGTAGGGCTGTCAGGGTCATGAACCCTGCCTTGAAGTTATCTACCTGTTGCAATGCTTATGAAGCTGCCGACTCGATGGTCCCGCCAAAGAGAAGGTTAGTCTAAGTAAACTTGGGGCTGAAGAGGGGAAATGGGAGGGCAACTGTAAGCTGACAGAGCCGACCTGTTGCCTGTCGGAACTGTCTTGCATCCGTATGGCATCTTACCTACCAATGAGAAGCGAGGCACCATTTTCAGTCTCTCTAAGCAGCCTCGTCGAGACGAGTCCTAGTAAAGGTATCGAAAATACAGCTAGTAGCATGGCTGACGCAGAAAAAAAAGTCACTAAACGCTGCTGAAAGCAATGTGAAGTGAATTACGAGGACGGTAGCACCGGTTCAAAGTACCACGCGACTAGTGACAACCATAGCTCCGGTTGATAAAAACATCACCAAACTACTGATGTGTTCTAATCATACCCGCGAAGCGGGTGCATGACGACGACGATACCAACAGGGAGTGGGATCACCATAAATGCCTTCAGTATTGGTTACTGATGCTAATCTTTTGTGCAGCATGAACAGCGAACAAGAAAAGTCGACAACATGTGGAGGAGGACAGCAATGACAACAACATCGAGAGATCTGGTTTGTCACGGAGCAGTGCGCGGTTGCCTGTTCTTTTCCGCCTGGCGGAGACACGGGTATGCACTTAGGTGTTCACTTCCTCTAATCTTTTTTATCGTCGCCATCTTTGACGAAGCAAATTGCGATGGAGGATAACACATTGTCGAACAGTGGCTACGAGACGACGAAAGGCCACGATGCGACGCAGGCCCATCTACCGGAAGATCGCGAGTTTATGTTGCAGGGGCAACATGTGTTTCTGACATACAGTCGCAGTATGTTAATCGATAAGAACAACTTCGTTCGTTTATGGAGACAGTTGATGAAGCCTCATCTACCAGTCGTTGGCCGTGCTGGCCGCACCACGTACGAAAACTTTGGTAGTCGTGAATCGTAAAAGGATGGGACGCCTCTCTATCACATTGTGATTCGCTTTGAGCACAGATTCCATTGGAGGCATGCAAGGAAAAAGCTCATGGTGTGCCTGAATCCGGAGGAGAAGGGTGTTGAACCGGTGTACGACACAAAGTCGGTGTATATCCGGAAGAAGAATCGGAGGGAGCAGGCAGCAAAGTGGCTGGAGGACTGTCAAGCTTACGTCGCCAAGGGTGGTGATACATTTGGCGAATTGATTGATGCTAATAAGACATCAACGGCCGAGATCATGGCTATTGTGGCAAGAAACCTCAAGTCGCGAGGAGGCTGAGCGACTAATTGAAGAACGTTTCCCGGAGATATGGGTTTGGCGTTTTCACTTTGTGCAGGCGCTTTTGAAGCGTAAGTATGGTCTGCCCGTTCCTCTGGACGCCTTTGACTTTGAACCGAAGACTTGGAATCTTCCCGCTGCTATACGGCGGTGGCAGTCCAAAAACTTCTCGGAAGCCAGGAGGGGCCACCCAACGTCTCTTGTGATTATTGGACCGTCGATATATGGCAAGTCTTGCTGGGCAAGATCGTTCGGCACACCAGCAGTGTTGAACAGGATGTGGGACATGGACCAGCTCACCCAAACGGGTATAACGCACTTCGTTCTCGACATGGTGCCCAAGGGGGTTTTACAACGCTCGAAGACTGGCCGAGCGTCAGGCGTCAATCACGACGACGGGAAGAATAGGCCCATAGGTCTCCACTCCTTGGAACAAACCGGCCATTTGGACGTGCAACGAAGATGATAGTGTTATAGAGGAGGGCTCTCCCATTGCTAAGTATCTGAAGGAGTTAAGGTTTGTTGTCGTGCGGCTTAAACAACCTCTTTTTTGTCGTAAATGAGCCAACACATTAGATGCCGTGGGTGGAGTGAACATGCATATTAAACTCAAAGTCTTCAATCTGAACATATCGATGTCCTAAGTAAATCATCACCAATCGCTGACAGGCTCTAATCTTACCCGCGTGGCGGGTGCATGCCACCGCAACGGAGTGTAGGTGGTGCTGCGAAACCTATGAGGCCCAAAGTGTGAAGACTAAATAGGTGAACCTAGAGTGAATTTATCCATGGTCAAAGAGCACTGCCCACGCATAAAACTGCCGACTTGAACGATGAGTGGATTAGGTCTAGCGAGAGATGGATTAATGAAAAGTAATAACCTAGGTGAAGCTTGATATATTAAAATGGAAATTATATTATTAACACATGTGAAGAGTTTTGAGAGACATAATTATTTATTTTCATGTTAAAAAAGAAAAGGTTGGCTACGATGACCGATTAAACCTTTTGCAAAAACAAATAACGGAAGGTCAAGCGCTACACTTTAATATTCCCACAGCGTTAGATGTCAGCCGATTGTGTATACTTCACTCAATGAAGAAAGGCTTGTAGAGCGTTGTGAATTGACAATATTTTGATCAGAGAAACTCTGCTTGGAAGCATGAGCAAATCAGACATCCCAATCATGAGGTTTTGCAGGTCAACCTTGAACACAAGTCATGAGCAGTTCACCCTATGTGTTTGCGCAAATTTATTTGAACGTGACTTAAGTGAATGGCTCTCTGAAAAGAATGGATATCAAGGACTGTCATGCAATAATATTGAGCTACAAGCAACTCATTTGCTAACAATGTACGTAATATATTGTTTAACTGGTAGACCTAGAGTAATGCCAGAATGAAAGTAATCACCACACCCCCTCCACCTGTCAAGTATACGATCCGACTCATTCGGTATCTGCCATTCATTTCGCGGTGTTGAGACCTCAGCCCTTCCACTTTCCACTCAATTCGCGCGGCCTAGGTCTAGGATCAGTGTTGAACATACCCCAGTGATCTTCGCCGCCCATCCGAGCCGCTTAGGCACGCAGCTTCAGCAGCAGCATCGTCATGGCAGCGAAAATCACCGGCAGCACGCTCACCATCTCGCCTAACCCTGCATACGCCGGTGGAATGCGGAAGTTGACAAACGCTCCCGCCGCTAGTAAGATGGCGAGGACGTTGTACACGGCTGACCACACGAAATTGAACACCATGCGGTGAAAGGCAGCGCGGGAAACGTCAAGCAGGAAGGGGATGCCTTCGAGGCCGGCGAGCAGGACCACGTCCGCGGCGCCGCGGGTCACATCGCTGGAGGAGTATGAGCTGCCTAGCTGTACACCTACGTCGGCCTGTGCGACGGCCACGGCGTCGTTGGTTCCGTCGCCGCAGAACATGGTGGTTTTCCCTCGTGACATGAGCGACGCAACATAGTCTCGCTTCTCGGCGGGAGTGCACTTTGCGCGAACGTTCTCGGCTGGGATGCCGACCGATGAAGCGGTCGATTGCACGGCATTGACTTGGTCGCCCGAGACTAAATGGACAGAAATGTTTTGCGACTGTAGCTTGCTGATCACAGTAGCAGTTTCGGCGCGGATGTTAGCACGGAGCCCGAACAGTGCAACGGGGACGGAATCGCGGGCAACGAGAAGGACCGTCATGCTGTCTTCCACGATACGGGTAATGGCGGGATGAGCTTGGTCGCTAGCCCAAGAAGGTGTGCCAGCGCGGAGGATCGAGCCGTCGACAGTAGTTTCAACACCAGAGCCGGGTATGGCACGGACATCGTGGAACGAAACGGACTGAATTGCCTCCCCTTCGAGATGCTTGGCAACGGCAACAGAGATGGGGTGGTTGTTGCTCGCGACGAGGCCTTTCGTGATAGCAACTGCTTCGTCACGAGCACCATCAAAGTATTCCTCTGTGAGAACATTCAAAGCTCCCTCAGTAATGGTACCAGTCTTGTCAAATACCACGTCTGTGACTTTTCTCGCTTGGGCTGTGCATTCCGCGGTCTTGATGATTACGCCACCTCGAGCTGCAATCCCGCCTGCAATCACTAGCACCATGGGCACAGCAAGACCGAGCGCGCACGGGCAGGATACAGCGAGGACAGCAATGGCATAGGTAATGGCGTTGGGTATGGCTTCGGCGGCACCCTCGCGTCGCCCTACGAAGCCGATGACGATCCAGATGATGGTAACGGCGACGGCAATCGCGGTGACGACGGGGACGAACCAGCTGGCCACGCGGTCGGCCAAGTCTTGGATCTTGGGCTTCGAGTTTGCTGCTTCCTCGACGAGTTCGGCGATGTCGGTGACGGTATTTTTGCCAGGTAGGCGGGTGAGTCGTGCTTGGAGCACGCCCGAGCCGTTGACGGTGCCTGCAATGATGGGGTCGCCGGGCTGCTTGGCGACAGGCAAGCTTTCGCCGGTGAGCATGGATTCATCAACCTCGCTGGTACCGGCAATGACTACGCCATCCGTCGGCACACGCGTGTGCGGCGGGACCTTGAAGCGATCGCCAAACTGCAGCAACCTCGCGTCAATCTCCCTCTCCTTGCCCTCGCCCTCCGACAAGATAGCCGTAGCGGCCTGCAGAGACCGCAACGACACAGCCGCCACGGCGCGCACGCGCGCAAGAGCAGCAATAAGACGCCCCAGCAGGATCAGCGTAATGAGAAGGGTGCTGGTCTCAAAGAACTCGGAGGTTTCGAGCGGTCGGTTGGCCATGCGGAAAGAGAATGCGACGATGGAGTAAAAGTACGCCGCGGTGATGGAGATGCAGACCAGCATGTCCATCTCGATGCTCCGGTCGTGGAACAGAGACAGAATTGCGGGACGATAGAGCGTTGGAACTGCGATGAGCTGGACGAGCGTGGCGAGGACAACGGAGACGTAGGCGCGGGTGCGCTGGTCCACGAGGTTATCGCCCCAGGCCAGAATTACGACTGGAATCGTGAGGATGGCGGAGAGGGTGGTTTTGACGAGCATATCGTACAGCCTCTTGCGGCCAGACGACACCGAAGGATCATCGGCCGGCGGCGCAAGACCATCGCACAGATCCCCGATGCTCTCCAGCAGAGTCCTTGCGCCGATGACAGCCGGGTCATACGACACGCGTATCATCTTCTTGTTGACCACGTCGACCTGCGTGACTCCTTCGATGGCCAGATCCACCAGCGTCTTCGCCGCCTCACCTGCAGCAAGCAGGTCCAGGACCTGATCAGCACCGGCAAGCCGGGTGCAGGAGAATCCAGTAGCCTTCTCGACCTCCTTGACCACGTCTTCGGCCCTGCGCTCCGTCGTGTCGAGGTTAAACTCGGCCGTGCCGCGGACGAAGTTGACCTTGACGTTGGAGACGCCGTGGGCGGCGGTGATGGTGCGTTGAAGCTTGTTGGCGCAGCCGGAGCAGGTCATGCCGTCGACAACCAGTGCAACGAGCTCCAACGCGGCGTCTTTCTCGACATCTTGGTGCGTCGTCCTGCGTGTGTTTTGGGCGTGGGTGGTTGAGGTGCCCGAGGCGCAGAGGTCTCCCGAGCAGCAACGGGAGTTTGAGTCTTGGCCATCGACGGGCTGAATCTCCAGGTCGTCCTTGGCGCGCTGGGTCTTTCGGCCGCGATGCTTGATGCCGCTGCCGCTTTCATCTTTGAGAGGGTGATTTTGAGCTCCCGCGATCGTGTGGCTGCGCACGCTATGCCCAGTCGAGCGTGCAGAGCATCCACCGCCGTTACCATCACTAGCACCAGTCGCAGTGGAAGTGGTAGTTGTAGTAGTAGTAGCAGTAGTAGTAGCACCAGTAGCGCCCTTCGCAGACGTCGCATGCTGTTGCTGACTGTTCTTGTGATCACAGCATGAAGCAGGAAGACCGCGGTCGAGTATATTGCGGCAGATGCAGCGGGCAGCCTCGACATAGGCGCTGTACTGCTCAAACGCCTTGGACAGGTGATTGCTGCAAGCCGATGCGGGGTGTTTGCCGTCCTTGTCGTGAGCATGCTTGTGATCCGCGGCATCTAACCAGTCACGTCAGCGCCATCACTCATCTTCGCCGGGCAGTGCAGCGTTACTCTTATGCGCGGAGTCGTCGTCGCACGCCTTTTCGCACTCCATAGCGGCGGCTGCTTTGATGCACTCCTCTACGTAGCACGTTAGATTCTTCCCACGTGACCGTCGATGGACGCCAACGCACCGTCGCAGCATTTTCCCTGCGAGCTGCAGCAGCCAGGCCTCAGGCCCTTCTCGGAATCCGCCTCGGAGGCATCGTCGCATGCGGCATCGTCGTCGCAGCTGCCTCCATCGCAGCACCCGTCGACGCACGGCGGGGGGTTCTCTGCCTGGCCGCAGCAGTCGTCGATGGTGCCCGATTCCGCTATCGGAGGGCCGCTGCAGCAGTCTTTCCCCATGATGGGCGCGGCGAGGTCTTTCGTGCAAGTAGAGATAATTATTTGGGAGCTGAGTTCAATGCTGGAGATGGCGGCCCAAACATCGAGGGCCGAGAATAAATATAGGGGATGGAAATCAAGGCGACAAGGACATGAAGAAAATGCTTGGCAGAGATTGGCCGATGCCGCTGCGACGAACCCACGTCACTGGCAGGCGGCTCACGAAGAGTGTCCAACCGTGACCCGCAAACACACGAGTTACACGTAGTAAGAGCATCATTCGTGTTTGCATATCATCCATGATACCCTCGTCAAGCGGCACATGCCAGCCCAGACCGTCGGGTCGATTGTCTCGGATCCTATTCACATGTCCTCGGCCTGATTCATCGAGCCCTGTGTGGTTCAGATTGCTGCACGATACAGGCAGCAAATGACACCTCTGAACAGCATTTGCTTAGATCAAAGACATTTTAATGGATAATTATGATTGCACATCTATCGATTGATTTGCCTTCTCTCTTTAACCCTTTTTCACTAGACATGTAACCGCAAGGGCTTTCCGATGGTTGCATACTGGAGTGTCATGACAGGGACCAGCTCTACAGGGTAGGGCCCGTTTATCCAAACCACCATGGTATGCTTGGTGCTGATTGCTTGACGTCTAACATCCACCTTCTATCAGTGTGTCTAGTCTTATGATTGGCGTCAAGTCGTCTTTTTCAGGCCCTTGAGCCCCTCTTGACCGCCGACGTCCTTTTCAAAGTCTGGTCTGGGGATTTCAATCGCCTCTGTCACCCGGCCATACGTAATTCCACCAAGTCGACTCATTGGCTTCAGCACCTGCATACCTTCAGTCAGCAACCACATTCCACCACAGCGTTGGGCAGGATGCATTGCTTACCTCTGGGTCAATCAGGTTTTTGTCTTGGTTGAGCGCGTCCTCACGCACCCAAAACCTCGTCCCCTCCAGCGTCACTACCGTCGACGCCTTCTTGCCCGGGTTCGCCTTGCTCTCGTAGTCCTTGTGGTGGTCCAGTTTGGCTTCGATGGAAAACACGGCCTCCTTGACCCTCGCCGCCTTGACCGTGTGGCAGTCGTACGCCGGCGTCAGGCCGCTCACCTCCCACTCCGACGAGCCGTAGGGCGCGTTGACGCTTGTGGAGTTGGCGGCCTCGATGAAGTGCTCCGAGATGATGTTGATGACGCACTCCTTGGTGTCGAGGATGTTGCGCAGCGAGTCCTTGTCGCTGCCGCCCCCCGCCGAGAAGCTCACGACGAACAGCGGCGGGTCGTGGTTGACGACGTTGAAGTAGCTAAAGGGCGCCAGGTTGGTCGTCTTGCCGTCGGCGCTGCGGGTGCTCACGAAGGCGATGGGGCGGGGCACCACGCCCGAGATGAGCAGCTTGTAGTTGAACCCCGCAGGCCGGCCCTCCTCGTACGGGTCGATGGCGACGTGCTTCTTGGCCTTGGCCGCCTCGTCGTACAGCGAGTTGGCCCCGTCGCCAAACTTCCACTCGGGCGACACCGTCTTGGAGTAGCGGAAGCTCGACGACACGTCCCACTCGGCCCGACCGGCCTCGACCTCCTTGAAGTCGGGGTGCGGATTGCGCTGCATCTTGTCGCTCATAGTGAAGTTCCGCGATCGAATGAGCAGCGGGAAGGGTCGAGGGAGGTGGAGCGAGGCCAAGCGAGGTCGATTAAACAAAAATGAACGAGAAACTAACGGCATAGCCTACTGCAAAGTACGTCGAGTTGGTGATGCGATGGGAGGAGCGGATGGCGACGGCAATCCACGGCTGACGTCCTGACAAATCCGGCCACGTCAATGACGTGCAGAAATCTGGTGGGGTACAGATAACAGACAGACTCCCCATTCGCCTACCTCGGCAAAGTGTCTCGACGAAATTCGTCGATGATGACATTCAAAACAATTCAGTCGATGGGTTCCATTAAGCAAAATAAAATTGTCTCGGTCGACAATAGTAATGGTTGGGAGGCATTAGAGAAATGACAAGGCAAGTTCAGTGCTCAAAAACAACTCACATATTACAGAAGAAGAGATCAACTGGCTAAGAGTTATTATATACTGTATTGTCTAATGTGTAAATGTGGTCGGTGTAGCGACACACGAGAATCTTAACCGCATGCTAAAGCATGCCTTTGATACAAATATTGAAATGTCCACTTTTGTCTAAGGAGTGTTGTAGCTTCTTTTCCCCCAAGGTGTAAGATTAATGAAAGAACTCCTTATTCGCTTTTTGTGCCATTGAATTTCCTTCTATGGTCCTTTACCCCTTACTCCAGTAAGTAGTTCAATGATGTCCCTCACCACCATGGCCGCCGGAAGATGAACCCTCGTGGTTCTTGGCTTCATCATCGGCAGCAGGGGCGACATAAACAGCTTCATTACCCTCCCGTGAGCCTTCATGTTTGCCTGCTTCAGCGACAGGAGCAGGAGCAACAACATCGGCACCCTCCTCTGCGACTTCGTGCTTGCCTGCGCCCTGAGCAGCGGGAGCAGTGTAGCCAGCCTCATGTGAGCCTTCATGCTTGCCTGCTTCAGCGACAGGCGCAGCAGCACCAGCTCCGGCAATAGGAGCCACGGTATGAACTGGAACCACGGGTACGGCCGGGACAACAGGTGCAGCGTTCTTGTCATCATGGCTGTCACCCTGGTGGCCCTGGTAGCCCTGGTGGCCGCTATCGCCCTGGCTATCGTGTTTGCTTCCCTGGTTCGATTCTTGGTTGCCTTTGTAGTCTTTGTTGTCGTTGTCATCGTCATCATGTCCCTCGCTTTCGTTCTTGTCTTCTTGGTTGCCGTGACTGTCATCTTGGTAGCCGTCGTGGTTGTTTTTCTGGCTGCCGTGATCATTGCCGCGGTTTCCCTCCTCAGCTTGGTCCTTGCCTTGGTGGTTTCCCTGGTTCCCTAGGTTGTTTCCGGCATTGTGCTCAGAATCCTTGCCCTCGTTTCCTTGGTCATGCTGATATTCTTCCTGTCCATGGTTTCCTTGGTTGCCCTGATAGCCGTGATTGTCCTGGTTGTCCTGGCCTTCGTGCTTGTCATAGTCACCCTGGTTGCCTTGACCTCCATGGCCGCCTTGATTTTCATTGTCATTCTTGTTGCCGTGGGCACTGCCTTGGTTATTGTCATGGCCGCTCTCCATGACATGCTTGAGGTTGTTGGTATAGTCGTTGGCATGGTTGTTCTGTTCATGCTTGTCCTCGTGCTTATCCTCGGGCTTGTCATCATGCTTGTCCTCGTGCTTATACTCGGGCTTGTCATCATGCTTGTCCTCGTGCTTATCCTCGGTCTTGTCATCATGCTTGTCCTCGTGCTTATACTCGGGCTTGTCATCATGCTTGTCCTCGTGCTTATACTCGGACTTGTCATCACGCTTGCCCTCTTCCTCCTCTTCTTCCTCGTNATGCTTGTCCTCGTGCTTATACTCGGGCTTGTCATCATGCTTGTCCTCGTGCTTATACTCGGACTTGTCATCACGCTTGCCCTCTTCCTCCTCTTCTTCCTCGTCCTCATCCTCGTGTTGGTCGTCGTGCTGGCCACCATGCTTGCCGCCATGTTCGGGAGTTGTAGGCTGAACATGAGCCGCTTTGGGCGGCGCAGGTGCGGGTGCGGGTGCAACTGGTACAACTGAAACAACGGGGGTGGCAGGACCCCTATAGCCGCCGCACTCCGAGTGCTTATTGTAGTCATAATTGTCGTAGCGACCGGGGCCATCATGGCCGGCAGGGGCGGCGGCACCGTGCGCTGCACCGGCAGCCGGACCAGCAACACCGTGGTTGTTGTTCGGCGCCGGGGCGGCAAGGATGAGCGGCGCGGCCGCCGTGAGAGAGAGGGCGGAGAACTTCATCTTGAATTTGCTTTTGTAAAACGAATACTGGTAGTGAAGCTATCTCGGCAGTCCTGTTCTCTACTACAGCGAGTGTGGATGAGAAAGTCCATCTGTTTGGCAAACTTCACTTCTCTTTATACTTGATATTTGGCATGGCCAAATGCTTGGAATTAGATCACCGATATTAGATGATTGATGTTTTGATGATGTGGAAATGAACCATGAGAGAAAACTCAAATCATCACGAAATCTCACGCCGTCGCCTTCGAACATCGACGGTAACAAACCTTAGGATTCAGACAATCCCACATACCGGGCGATCGCAACATCATAGCGATGAAGACTGGAGCTCACACGTTTACTATCGATGACGAGAGCCGGGCCCTGGTGCCAGGAAAGCTACCGGGCCGTGCGAAGCGTCTTGGCCGTTTCCGGTCGACCGAGTCGAGCTGCCTCGGAATAGACAGCGCGCAGACATGATTGGCGGAGAAAAGGGTTTCATGACTATGCCTGTTGCGAAATGTAACGACATGTATCCACGAGTGTTGGTGATGACTGATGATGTATCGCCCTGCGCCTTACTCGCCGGAAGTGTCTTCCCCTCCGCCTTCTGCCAACATTCGTGAAATTCTGTGACATGATCGGCGATTCAACCTACTCGTCAAGAGCCTCGTGAATAGTGTTCGACCGAGGATTGTCCGTTGCTCAAATCATCTAATCTGCCCCTATGATTTCGGATCATCCTACCGAAGCTCCCCGTTCTAATTTAGAGCGAGCCCCTTCTCCCCAGACCATCAATGCGACCAGTCTCATGTGCGAAGGGATGCGACTGTCGCGATTTTAGCCGTTATTGAGGGAAATGGGGTCAATAGAGCCCTGGCAGAAGCTGTTGCGCTAACCTTGCAAAACCAACATCGCTATGCATCGTTGGTGCCGATCTTGCTTACATCAAGCGCCGACAGTCGCTGTCATGCAGGGCGAACTCTAAAGTTCCCTGCCCGTCAGACGCTGATCTCTGGAAGGGCCAGGCGGTGGCCTTGGCGTCCGGACGGCTCTTTGTCATTTATTCATCGGGAGAACTCCTTGAAGAAGCACTGCTTACTTGGCGAGTTTGCGTCAAGCACCCGTCACAGACATTCTCGTCAAGAAAACAAACTTTGTACTTGTCCCTCTCATCGCTCCCCCTCTCCAGTGTTTCTTTTTGAGCATGACTTCAGAGATGGCTCATAAAGAGTGGGACGTACGGCGCTCGCTCGTCAACGGTGCTGAGTCTGGCAACGACTCGGACGACGATATCGAGACGGCTGCGCCACCGCTGCGCGACGAACGAACGGTAGCGCAGAGATCACGAAGATTGTTGAGGAACTATGTGCCTCTGACGCTGGCGTTTGTGGCTGTGGGAACCCTCTCTTACTTGGCCGGCACCATGTTCCACAGTCATTCGCAGGCTCTGCTGGACAGGGCGTGCTCGGCGCATACAGTGCAATGGTGTAGGTTTGCTGGCCTTCTTTTGCTGTGTGAGACTTTCTAAAGGGCAGAAGCACCCTTACTCCGCGACGTTGACGTCACGTATCGACCGATCAAGTTCAACGGCTCATTTTTGCATGATGAAGGAAACGTCTTCCGAGCAGATCCCTCTCCCGAGGTGGATGCGGCGTGGGAGGCACTGGGTCTCAAATGTGAGTACCTCTATCGTCTCGTCTTGCTTGTGGTGCTAAGGTCTAGATCGTCCCGGTGTCGTTTCCAAAGCGGACGGACTTAACGGTGGCTTGGAGGAACGGCACCTCCAGCGGTCTGAAAAGTACGGAGGGGGTTTCTTCGCCAACGTCGAAGGCATGCATCACCTCCACTGCTTGGTAGGTCCTGCCACAGGTTGGCGGGAATGTATGCTCACGCCCGTAGAACATACTCCGCAAGGTCACCTACTACAACTACGAGTACTACAAGAATCTGTACGAAGGCGTCTTTGTCAATGACGAATCGATTCTCCACAAACACATTAGTGGGTTGAGTCTCAGTCCGTACCTTGTGAAGCGTGTTGCTGACTTTATTACAGCTCACTGCATCGATACGATTCGCCAAGTCCTGATGTGTAACGTCGACACCGGTCTGATGGGACAGGTATGGGCGAATGCGGAAGACCCGAAACCTTTTCACGACTTCAAAACCACCCACGTGTGCAAGAACTTCGATGCGATTCGCGAGTGGGCAATGAACATGCAGGTACGCAAGATCCGATCTGCATTCTTGATGAAGCTAATCTCGGATTAAAGGAACGGCCCAGAGATCAGCTTCCGCCCGACTATTCCGCCCTTCCTAGACCAGAAGACATTGAGCCCTGGGGTGAATGAATGATGTCTTACACGGGAGCGTGGAGAAAACATACAAGATTGTGCGGTGGAAATGTTAGCATATAGTTGTATCATAATAGTAGTACTTCATAGTGAAATTTGACAACGCCCTCCTGATTTTGGGCAAGTGATCTCATCCAACTGACCTCCAAATAGCTTCACCATCTTCGTCGTCGGGAATAAGAGTTATTTATCGGGCGCTTTTCCGACATAAACTTCTCTAGTAGCAGCCATTAGGCCCGTGACTAGAGGATGCCTTGATGACGCCGGTCACGCCTCCGAACATCACAACGCAAAGAACAATGGGCAACATTCCAGAGGACATGGATTGCCGCCCAACGGATATTAGTTTTTATTCCTAACTTCAAGGTCAAACTCTACGAATCTAGTTTACATCAATTACGGCTGACCGTAACTGACGGTATTTCACGCTAGGAAATCACTTCTCGATTTGGCAAGGAACGCCTCGTATTTCTCGCGACACGGGCAGCAAGTAGTTGCAGGGGACGCCGCTGCGTCAGTGTGCCGTTATGCCCTTTACTGGGCTGACCGTTGGTCCACGTCAACCTACCTCTACTTTACAGATCGCTGCGTGTTTCTCAGAGATGATTTGGAATAACAGGTAGTCTATCATTGATTGTGATATGGAGTCCTCCCTACCACCTTCCCAAACGCCACGCCCATCCTCTTCGGGATCATCTTTTCCACTGAAAGTAGGCGCATCGTGTCCCCAGACGCCCATGTCGCTATCGCCAATTCAATAGGGAGATGGCTGGCATGCTGCTCGATGGCGAGAGTCTGTGTTTGACATCTGGGAGATACTGTATCGGATTCTTCCCGTCTTTCACGGGGCCAGAAGCATCACAAAGTCCATTTGACCTGAAAAAGCAAGCCATCATCTCTGGTTGGTGCTTGATCCGGGCCAGAGACGCAGACGAGGCGTTGAACTGGGCTAGAGACTTTCCCTTTCAGAGGTACACAGAATGTGGAGGTTGAGTTGAGACGGGTTAGTGAGATTGATAAATTCAATTTGCCGGATGAGCAGAAACGGAGATGTGCGTAGGAATCGCGTGACGATGAACGGACAAGTCTTGTTGGTTCAATGGCAAGAGACGCCCGTTTCGTCATCAGTGTTGGTTCGGATGGCCAATTCAGCACGGAGGTGTTGTTTTCTGCCTTGGCTATGAGTTCACAACAAGTCTGAAACGATGTTGGCTGTTCAAATGTCAGAAGCTTTGTCCATCTCGTCTCGCCGCCGGGCTCAGGATCGCGGCGATAACCACCACTTCCACCGATCGTGCGCATCAATGATCGCGGTGAAACTACCCGCGTGCATCCAAAGCACAGCAATCTGATGATGCACACAAAAGAAGCCATTCTTTTGTCGGCGTCCATCTGGGGAGCTTCTTGCAAAATGTTTGTCATGCATGAGATAGCGACGACGTCCATCATCGCATGCAGCACACGCTCATGTGATTTCTTCCAGTCGCGACAGTGTCCTTGTGCCCGAGATGAAGCTGTCGCGCGCCCTCCTCCTGAGATATAACACCATGTATTTGCCGCCCTCGGTGGCAAACGATGTCATCATGGGCGACGCGGCCACCCAACGCCTTGTTAGAAAGGCCAGCAGCTACATATATCATGCGGGCGGTCGCGCGTCCGTGGGCGATCTGGGCTCAGTGAAGGGGCCAGTCAAGGGCACGTGCAGGGAGTTCTTTCAAATTGTTTCCTGTCAGCAACTGGTTGCGGGCCAAATCTCATCGTTTACTGGTAACAGAGGCGTGCCCGTACGAGTTTGTTGGTGGAAGCGGCGAGAAACCCTGGGTCTGTATGCTTGAAGATGATGCCAGCGGCGAGACCCAGCGTAACTACGGCGCAGAACCATCGGCCGCGGCCTATTTCCAGGATTTATCGCACAAGTTTTGAAGGTGTTTGTTTTCTCATTCTTTGTCTTTTCTTCCTCCGCCACCAGGCGCGGCTGCGGGTCGCTATGCAGGTCCTCGTGCCCATGATCGCATCTCAGTGTCCGAAGGTATTGGTAGTCTCTGGTAATTTTGAGTCTCGGCGCCAGTTCGTGGCAAAGAGTTTTTTTTTTTTTTTCGGTCCTCCCTGGAGAAGCAAAAATCATCAGAATTTCGCTAGCATCATTACTCGACGAAGAGCTTTCCATCATGGCTGGGCTAAATTGAAAAACGAATGTCTTGTTTAGGCCTACTCCAGCCATCGCGAAGCTCCCTCCTATTACGGTTAGCAACTAAACCGTAGATCTTCTGGCATCTGGGGGTCTCTCCTGACCAACCAGAAGGACTCAGCACCGAGATAAGATGCGAGGCTGAGGCTGGCGAGTCGCAGGGGTCTTATCTCCCCAGCTGTTTTCGTAACACAAGAGATGCCATGGCTGCGCGTGCGGGGGGCGCAGTCGCACATCAAACATAACGCAGAGGCAGCTGAGGCTTTCGCGTCATTTGACATTAATTTAGCGGCAGACAGCAAACGAGATGGCGCGGTCGGTGCTTGAAGATTGGGCAGCCTGTGACAAAACGGACACGCTCTTCATTGTGGTGTGTACGTGCATCTGCTGGACCATCGTCCCAACGGTAAACGCCCTCCCTCGGCCTTTTCTTTACGTCACGCGACGGCTGACACGGTACAACAGGTTGGCATTGCGTATGGAGGATACTCGTGGCGCTTCAATGGCCTCGCCAGCGCCATCCCCGCCGTGTTGGTCATCATGACCTGCTCGATCCAATGGTGGATAGTCGGCTACACGCTCGCGTACGGCGAGGGCGGCGCCGTCTTTGGTGATTTGGTCCATCTCTTCCACCGCGGCGTGCTGGCGCAGCCGGTTGGCACGATCCCGGCGCTACTCTTCAGCCAGTTCCAGCTGGTCTTCGAGGCGACTGTCTGCGCCATTGCCGTCGGTGGCTTTTGTGAGCGCGGGCGATTGCTGCCCATTGTGCCTTTCATCTTTGTACGTACAGCTTTCTCGTGGTGGCAATGGCGTGATAGCCTGGTTAAACTCACTGTCGTTGTGTCAGCTCTGGTCGACCTTCATCTACTGTCCATTGGCCCATATGGTTTGGGGCGGAGGTTTCCTCGGCGAGACACTGGGAGCTCTGGACTTTGCCGGAGGTAAGTCCTCATACTTCATGCTGGGGATACCATCTGACGGAATTCAGGGACACCTGTTCATGTTTGTTCCGGAGCTACAGCCACCGCCATCAGCCTGTATCTCTCGTATCCCATTTTTCGTTCCCGCCGGTCCTCCACCCGAACGCCCTCGCACATCCGCATACATCGCCCCGGCAACTCCTTTTACCAACTCTTGGCTATGATCATCATCTGGGGCTCTTGGCTGGCCTTTGATGCTGGCACCACTCTCACCCTCTCCTTCCAGTCCCTCATGGCGCTCGCCGTGACCAATCTCTGTGCCTCTGCCGGTGCACTGACATGGGGTCTCATAAACTACTTTGAAACGGGCCACTGGTCGATCGACTCGATCTTTATGGGCGCCATCTCCGGTCTCGTCATGATCACGCCGGCTGCAGGCTTTATCGACCTCAACACCTCCTTCTTCTTCGGCATCTTTGGCGCACTGCTCTGTCGGCAGGCGCTACGCATCAAATTCACGGACTGGGCCAGAAGATGGAGATGGGTTGACAACGGAGACACCTTTGCCACGCATTGCGTCGGAGGCATTGCGGCCACCATTTGCACCGGTCTCTTCGCGCAAAAGGAAGTTGCCGCGTATGGAGGTGTGGAAATCGAGGGTGGTGTCTTCTTTGACGGGAACGTGAAGCAGTTGGGCATCCAGATCGTCGAAGCCCTGGTCGGTTTCACGTGGGCTGGTGTCGGTTCGTTCGTCATCATCGCTTTGATCGACTGTGTTCCCGGTCTGGAGGTTCTTGCAACGGACAAGTAAGTCATGGCTCCACACAAACGTAATGATGGTTGCTAATACTGCCTGTCCAAAGGCATGTTGCGGCCGGACTAGACCTTCACGAAACCGAAGAGACGCTGTGCGAATACCAGCACCCCGACGAAGAGGACTACGTTCCAGTGGATCATGGCGCGCTCTCCATGGAGTGAGCTCCAAGTACATTGCCTTCGTCTTTCTTTACATGAGACTCCAGATTGATTTTGCGATGCAGTTCACCGGTGTTGACATCAAGTGAGACAAGACCGAGCGTACGTCCAGATAAAGCGACAGTGGAAACGGGTTTATATTGCATAGTACTGTGCTAGGATCCAATGGAAAGAAATGTGTATAGATTGTTGAGCTTCATAAGATCACCTTGGATTTTGGTAACATTGCTGATGAGCAATATCCTCAGTCATTACGGATAGGGTGGTCTATTAATGATATAAAAAGAACAGATATAAAGAGAACAGACGGTCATGGGGTACCAAAAAAACCACATCTTTAGACTGCCGCGATGGACTACGCTCAATGCAGAAATGGACATCAGACGAACATTGAAACGAGAAACAACACAGCGCACTATCGCATTCTGTCCCCGGGTTGAGACTGCCAGTAAACCGAATTCCTGTTTCAACACCCCCGGATGTCAGGTTCCTGGTCTTGTAGGGTACTCACACCGCAGCTTTGATTGTCAGAGAACACATTTGGTGAGAAACCACTGTCTGCCCCCGGTTTAGAATCTCGGCATAATTCGAAGTAACACGAATTGATGACACTAATCTATAACCCTCAGTTAATTGGAGACGTTCACGCGAGCATTGGTACGATATAAGGGATTGCGATGTTGGGTCGACAGTAAACGAGCTTTCTCAATAGATAGGCTAATCATTAGAGAACAGTGTCCTCATAATTAGATCCAGGCCGTGATGTTTGCTGCCAAATTGGGTTTCCTGGCTTAGGCTGGGAGCTATGAGTTATTCATAACCTTGATACAATATGAGTAATATATCTACCTGAGGGTTACATTAGTCCACTTATTTCCTTCAAAGCCATGCAACTCCATTAATGCTGCTCTGTGCATTAATCCCAGCCCACAACGCTCTGCGTTCCAATTCCCTTCAGGTCCTAGTCTCGCGATTTCCAAGTCACCTGTAAGCCTCGGATCAAGGGCCGGGTTCAAGCCTTGGACAAGCATGACGTTCAAGAAATTCCATTCGTACTCCTCCCCATACCCCTCTTCGCTGCCATCCGAGTCTTCTTGCGCAGCGGCTGGCAGATACTCGTCGTCCATGCCAGCAGCCATTAGCTCATCCCGATGAGCAGTGTTGGGCGCGGCGAAAGACAAGAGCATAAGCCCAAGCGACGCAGATGCCTGCTTCTCGGGCTCTTTGGGCGCTTCTGGAGCCCAGACCAGCCCGCACACTTTGCCGCTCGGCTTGCTTCTCACTGGATACCCAATCCTGTGCTTTGTCCTGGTAGAGGGCGAACTTGAAATGTGAAAGTCGAGCCCCACGACATAGACTGGTGTTTTGAATATGAGTGCTCCAGTACAGGCCGGGCTCCATTTCCTTCGCGTACTGTCCTTGTCTTCCTGCTGTTCATAGCCCCTTCCAAACCAACTATTTGTCTGCATTCCTCTGATATTCGAGGCAGCTATTTCAGGTTCTGGGGGGCTTTGACTCGTCGCAAGCCGTACATTTGCACTGCCAAATGCAACTTCTGCTGGTGACTTGGAGGGAGTTTTGACGAAATCTTCAAATCGCGATGGCTCGTATGTGGGCATGAAATCTTCATCCACATCAACACTAAATCCGTCTTCGGAACCACTCTTGAACGTCTCGGAATCGTCGCAGGGCGTTGGATCGCCCACGCTAGGAGACTTCCACATGGGGACATGGTCCCCCTCCTCATTGATGATGTGCCAGTCTATCCATGTCCTGCGCCTCAACCAATCCTGCTCGTCGGCGCTAGTTTTGACAGAAGGCAGAACCACAGCGCCGGTCCAACCGGCCCATGTCCAACTAGGAAAGCCTTCTCTCCTGGTCAGGCGCTGCCCAGTAGGCTGATCCCACAAAAGCGCCCAGTCAAATGCCGCAGCCGGAAGACCGTACCAAAACGTGGTACCGCCCATGAATCTGTGGAGAGCCTTCTGAATTCCAGTAAAAGCGTTGAGCGCGTCCGAGGGATACGTGAGTTTCCGCGACGAGTAGGCCTGGACGTGGTCACTGTAACAACCGAGTGGCCACTCCGACGTTGTTGATCCTAGGGTATTGGCACCGTCAAAGGGCCGCACGAGGTCGGTCTCCGCCATGATGTCCTCACGCCAAACAGCGCTGCGGCAAATAAAGTATATGCGTCCGTTGAGAAAGACCAGTTTTCTAGGGGAAAGGGTTGTTTCTTGATATCTGTGCGAAGTTTCAGATTGGTATACGGAAAATTCACCTAGGGGTTGAACAAAACTCACGTCCAGCCTCTCGACGCCAGAATGCAATTCATCATCTCCAGATCGAAGAAAGGAATCACACCCAAAGTCAAGCCTTGTTCAAGGGTTACTGTTGATCCACGTATCTCGTCCGACCCATCCTGGTTCCAACCCTGAAGGCCAGCATTGGCGTGACCGCCGGATGCAGCGACAATAGTCAGAACAGAATTTCCGTACACCGCATCCATGTTGTCGATGAGATGCTTCTTGAGGTTATCATCGTCCTGAACAATACAGAGAGCATCTACCCAGAGGAACTGGAAGCCTAGCGCAACCGTAACCTCCATGGCATGTCGTATGGTCCTCGGGAGTCTGATTCGTTCGAATGCTCCAGGGAGCTGAAAAGTCGCGAGATTGGCCTTGACTGTTGTGGGGTGGCTGGTTCTCCCCCATACATAACTCAATGTAGTGTATGGGGTCCCTGTGGGTAGAGGTGTCAGACACTGCTGGTGGACATCGATGACACTGAACCCAGGTAAGCGAGATGGGTGTTCCGGTATTGTCAAGTACGTCGGCAAGCATTGAACACCATGTTCACGGTTGCATTTGGCCAGCCAAGACGTTACCCTTTCGATATCGACTCTTGATGCTATTTGTCTTGCTCGAAGTAGACGCTGCGTGTTGGTCTCGTCCACGAGCTGCACCCCATAATTCGAGGTGCCTTCTCCTTTCAATCGTGGCAAAAGGGCTGAGCCGTACTGATCCTCGACACCTTCAGCAGCAGGGTCGTACTCGGCTGTGTTTTGGTACCATTCAGCCTCCCATTCTTGGTCCCAAACCGCAAATACTTCCGGTCGGTCCTCAAGCTCCAAACGCAGCGCTTCGAGAAGTAGCCGGCATAAACCGCATCCACTCTCGCGCAAGCGGAGTTGCCCGATTGTGCCACTTGCAATCACCTGGTGGTACTTGCCCTCGGGTTCAAACGGCGGGCTGTCGAAATCGCCACGACTCAAGCCCAAGGCAGAGCATCTATCACACATGGAAGCATACTCGGAAGCCATGTTTGCTAGTGTATCAAGTTCTGAGGGGAAATGTACTTGATGCAACTGCTGTTCACCTCATGAGCTGAAAGAGTCTCGACTGGAAGCGGGGTTAGCAACAATACTGGATCAATAGACCAATGGCGGCATGCCTGCCTGCACAGCCACCACGTCGGATACAGGTCGCCTGAACCACATAAGCATTGATTTAGAGTGTACGAATTGCTTCAAATAGTTCTACCAAGCAACAGATCTGAGGGAAGATATCATACTGGGGTTTTGCATACGCTAGGTCCCTCCCGTGGCTGGGATCCTGCATTGAGCATGATGTGTTCCTTGCTCAATGCGAGACAAATATTTGTATAAGAGCCGAGTTTACAGTACTTCAGGGACTAGTAGTGGAACCCAAGCCTTGATGATTTTATCAGGGGATGAAGAAATAGGTTGTCCTTCCCTTGCGAGGTGGTTGGGCTTCAACATCATAGACGATTCAGGGCTTATTTATCACTGGAAAAAAACGACACTCTGACATTGTGAATTTGAAACTGTCTTGCTTTTCTATTGCTACGAGTCACTGAAGACGTGTCAAACATGCTTAAACGCACGATACTCTGCATCCTCTGCGCGGTGCGCTGCCAGCTCCAGCAGATTCTCGCTCGAGACTCTTGCGCTGGCCGACCTGGAATCACACCACTGCTCTGCCCACCACTCATCACGTGAGCAAATGAACGACGCTGAGAAAACATTAGCAAAACAACACTCACAATACAGCAGTCTACGCAGGAGGCAAGGGCAATACTCACAGCATAAGAAAATGTCGTCATCGACAACCAAGTCCAGATAATTCACCAAAGGACCAAAGCCAGCGTCATCGTTCCAGTATGTTATACGATTCATGAGAAACTCGGCCCCGCGGTCACCTTCACAATCGATGGAACCCGAGTCGCAGTCTGTCGTGTCGCTGCTACTGCACTCGGCCTCAAAGCCGCACACGTAATCGCCGTTCTCCCATATGTCCACGTAGACGCGGACACGGCTGCCACGCGACTCGGTCATGATGCCGAACTGCAGACAGGGCGGCTCGAAGAGACGGGCGCACAGGTCGCAAAAGGGAATCACTTGACAAGCCGGGTCCTGGCGCTTCAGCAGCTCCAGCTCAGTCCAGGTGCCGTTGACAGCGGCGACCTCGAGGGGCGACTCCTGATTGCCCAGCTTGTCGGCAACGGACGCCTCGTCATCAGAAGGTTCCGAGGGCTCTTCCGCGCGGGCCTCAATCTTCTCCTTCTCCGCGGCCACTGGGCCACTTGTCTTCGTAGCAACAGGGCTCGAGAACGTTTCAGTGACCATAGCCTCTGTATCTGCAGGGCCCGCCCGAGCATCCAAGCCGGCGGCGCCCGTTGCACGTACTTCGTCCGACTGGTAACAGCGCGTGGCCCATGATGTGCGCATACAGGTGTCGCGAGTGTCGGGGCAGTCAGCGGTTGACGGAACGCTCGGCCAGGGCGGCCATTCGATAGGCGTGGGGCTACACCACGAGTCCGTCGTGCAGCTTCTGCTTCCTCCGACGGTTGTGCAAATGGACGTGCTGAGATACGAAGTGCAGACGCCCGGATCATCGTCGTCACCAGGACCCCCGGGACCGGCTGCAGAGCAGGCATGTCAGCAGAGTTTCCCAGAAGAGCCACGGCGATGGATAACTTACCAGTGAGATCGAAGTAGCCTAGATCATCCAGGTAGCCCACGACGGATTGAGCGGAACTGACAAGATTGTCGAAAGGCTCGTCAGTGTTCCATTCTGAACCGGGCCTACGGGTGCCAGCAGGAGCCGGAGTGATTGTAGCGGCAATGTCGGTTCCCGTGGTGTCACAGCCGATGACTTGGCTGCAGGACGATGTGCATGTCGATGTGGGGGTAGCTGTGCAGAAGGTGTTGCAGTCGCTGAATGTTTCAACTTCACACGAAGAGGTCGGGGTTCCCGGTGGAGGGCTGTTCGGGTTGTTGGGAGCAATGAAGCCTGCAACGTGTTAGTAATTATCGTCCACAGCCTAGAATCCTGGAGCGGATACTGACCATCATCAAAGCCTCCTCCGCCACCGGGAGGGCAGAACAGCAGACAAGGGCGCTCGCAGAAAATGACACAAGAGTTACCACAGCCACCACCTCTGCATGTGGGACGCGGAGGACCTCGGGTGTGAACAATCGGGATGATGCCAATGTCATCATCATCATCATCGTCGTCGTCGTCATCATCGTCGTCGTCGTCGTCGTCGTCGCCAGGCGTACTAGTCGTGGTTGTGGTCGGACGAGGAGTTGTAGGGCCAGTGGTAGGCTGCTCGTCGGTTGGCCAAGGCCACGGGGGCGGCGTGATGGTGCGAGTAATAGGAGGATTCGTCCTTCCGTCGTCGAGCGGATCAGGATCATCCACGACAGTAAAGGGCGGGACGGGAACACTGCTTCTTGCGGTGATGACAGTCGAGTTAACATTGTCGTCGATGATCTCGTTCCAGATCTCAATGCGCGTAGTGGTGATGGGAGGAGGGCTGAGGGTTGTTGTCTGGGTGATTCTCACGAAGACTGTCGTCGTGGTTGTTTCTCCGTCTGAGCCCTCGTACGTTGTCGGCGTGAACCAGCCGACTTCGAGGGATGTCGTGATGGGCGGGAGGACGATGGTGGTAGGCGAATCCAGCAGCGAAGGGGGCAAGACGTAGGTGCAAGGCGGGATGCACTGGATCGTCGGGGTGCCGGTGGTATCCCAAATGGTAGGGTCGATGTACACAATGTCATTGCCACCGCTGGAGCCGTCTTCGTCCCCGGAGCCGATCTCGCGTGCGCCTGGGCCAGCCAAGGCGAGGTAGGCAGCAATGTTGGACGTGTATCCATTGCGCGTGGTGTCGTTGAACCACACAGGAGGCAGGTTTCCTCGCGGAGAAACTATTTCGATGTTGCCCTTTGTGAAAATGTTGTACATGAAGAGGTTACCTGCGTAGTTGGTCTCGATCAGAGACTGCTGGCACTGCTCTTCCGGCGCACAGCCGAGGGTGAAGCCATCGAAGAATGAGTAGAAGCCCAGGCCGTACAGGAAGATGTCGGTGGAGTTGATGACTCGCAACGCCCAGGCCTTAAGACAGATATTGTCGTCCTCGTCGCAATGGTCGAAGGAAGGGTCTCCGGGCCAAGATCCCGTCTCGTAAGGCTCCAGGGCATCCGGCTCTGCTTGGTAGTAGGGAGTCTCCGTCTGCATGTGGCCCATGAAGATGTTCCTCGCGTTGAGAAGCTGCCACTGGTACAGTTGTGCGTGCTCACTACCGCAACCCCACAGCCAGGTCGGGCCTTGGGACTCGATGAGCACGCCGCGGCCGGCGTAGACGGAGATCTCCACCACGCTGTTCTCGGGGATACCTCCAGGCCCAACCGTGGCGAACCTGTTGTTGGGGTCGTCCAGATCATGGTCCGCAACCCAGACCCAGACATTGTAGAAGTACGCAGACGAGTCAGGCGTCATGTGCAGGAGCATGTCGGCGGCCATGCAGCCGCGATCAACGCTGCCTGACCGCGCAGGACAGTCGTCGAGCAAGAGGTCGGAGCCGGCGTTGCCTCCCACGCGAAAGTGGCTGTCCCACATGGCTGCCGAGCCCTGGCTGGACTCGTGGATGTTCCATTCCATAAGGATGGCACCGGCGGTGGCACCTTTGACGGTGAAGAGCATGTCAGTAATCTCAACAGAGCCAACGTCACCGGGACGGCCGACCCGGATCATGACGTGGGGGTCGTTCTCGTCCTCGAAGCGCGACCCTGTACCCATGATGGTGCTCCATCCTGAACCAATGATGCGGGCGCCGCGAGGGATCTCGATGGTTTCCTCAACGAGGTAGACGCCGGCGGGGAAGAAGACGATGTTGTTCACGTTGGCGGACAAAATCCGGTTGATGGCAGAGCTCTGATCGCCGGTGCCGTCGTTGCTCACGCCCTGCTCGGTGATGACGACGGGCCTTGTACCGGGATACTGGGGCTTGGGCCGGAGGAAATAGCGACCGTTGTCAAGCAGAGCCGAGGGCTTATTGGGCCGCACGTCCATGAAGCCCGACCTCCGTCCGCCGATACCGTCACTGTCAATTTGGTAGCCCGACGCCCAGTTGCTGAAGTACAGGGCGCCGCCCGAGCCGGGGAGCAAGGTTTCGCCTCCCGAGATCATGACAACAGACTCCGAGTTCTCGACGAGAAGGTTCTCGAGGACAATGTTGGGCTGCTGGTTGTTCTGCCTAGCGAGCGTGATGCCGTAGGGGACACCGTTGAAGTGAGAGTCGAGCACGGTGATGGAGCCGGTGCCCTGGGGCGGGTCAGTGGTCTCGGAAAAGGCCGTGCAGTCGATGGCGATGTAGGCAGCGGTGACCTGAATGTTCTTCCAGACGAAACCCCAGTTCCACTCGTGCCTGATGGCAGTGAGACAGAGGGTGAACTGAAGGTTGGACGCGGTGAACTGCTGGCTGCCAGCAAGGAAGCCGATGTTGCCGCCGAAGAAGGACAGGCTGTCCACGGTGCCGCCGCTACCGTTCTCCATGAAGATACCAATCGCCGTGGTCGCTCCCTCGGCATCGGATAGAGGCATCTCGAAGTGACAGTTGGTGATGCTGGTCGCCTGGCCGACTTGCCAGTGGATGCCGGCAGGAACGTACTCTTGGTCATGCTGGTAGTTGTGCCGCGGCATGCGCGTCATGTCGAAGACGAAGTTCCTGATCTGGCGGAAGAAGTTGGACTGATTGACGTACCACTGGTCACCATTGCCGTCGGGGATGTAGACGTTGGCGTCAAACAGGGCGATGCCTTCAAAGTCCTCTGAGCCGATGATGCGCGCCCTTGCTTCGGGGTTGCCGACGAACTGTGTGTAATAGTACTAACGCATGGTTAGAGTCGGCTCATGGGACGTTCTCTGGAAATTACTGGATTCGCACCTGGATGATGGGACTGGAGATGACATAGTCGCCCGGAGGGAAGTACACAACGGCGCTGAGCGTGGTTGTAGAGCCGCAGTCTTCGCCGCAACGCAGGTCTTCGGTATTGCTGATGCTGAAGGCCGCAGCGGCTCTGTTGATGGCCTCGGTGTCATCCGTCGAGCCGTCTCCAACAGCGCCAAAGTCTTTGACGTTGCGGAAGAACTGATAGCCATCGGGCGCAAACGGCGACGTGCCCAACGGACCAAACTCGGACAGCCAGTAGCCGTCCTCGTTGGCGGCGGAGATGCGAGCGCTCCGACTCGCACCAGAGTCTCCTACGCGCGGACCTGTGATGTTGTGCCTGTCGGGAGCGAACCTGCTTCGCTCGTTGTTGGCATGGCCTTGAGCGTATGGCGGTGGTGGCTGTAGTTACTCGATTCGTCAGCGAATCAGTCTTGAAGAGTGGGCATGAAGCTGAAGCTGAAGATGAGTACCTGCGGGGTGCCTCGTGGCAGCGGCGGAGCGGAACCGACTGGGCCGTCGGGCATGGTGATGGACGTGACGATCTCGCCCGCGACGGCCGAAGCCATGGCGGCCACAATCAGTGAGAACCGCATCTTGACTCTTCACCGAAGACGTCTCAGTACCGCGAAGGCATACAGAGACAGGAAGATGGGGGGAGACGTGTCTGTGGGAGAGGATAAGGCGGCGGCGGAAAGTCAAATCGAGGAGCCCATCTCTACAACACCACGCCCAAGCCCATGCCCGTACCGCAGCCACTGCGACGGGTCCCGTTGCCAAGAGTCGGCCTCCACCCACGTTCCCCTGCAGGAATTCTCGCCGTACTGCAGGGGCGGGCCTCGCTCAGGGCGCTGCAGATGCGCTGCTGCGGGTGCCCCGGGAAACTACCATGAGTGCAGCCCCGGGATCCACGGCTCACAACAAGGCATTCGGCGCGCACGCACACCCTCGCGTAAGATTCTGCAGGATCGGGCCAAGTCCTTGGTCCGTCACGCGAGCGGAAGCCGTAGCTCGGTCCCGCAGTTCGCACCGCCAGCCCTGCCACCATGCGTGGCACTTTAGACATCCGTCTGATGTCAGCATCGGCGCCAAGGTGAGCAGCCCCTCCCGTGCCGCTCGCTTAAGCACTTTATATCCTGGTTGAGCGGTTGCGGAGTTATAGTGAGCGAAGGATTCCCATATCAATATCACGGTGGGAAGTGTTGAGAGCCAAGACTCGGATAGTGCTGTCATTCAGGCAGTGCCCGGCTCTTCCGTATGCGGTCTAGTTACATGTCTTCAACCACGGCTATTTGCTCGCACTCTTTCCTGTCAAGTCCTAGAATTGCATCTTCACACTGCCGACAGGGCTTCCGCGACCCGTCACCCTCCTTTGGCATCCCCAACTGCTTGGCAAGACAGAAATCCCCTCGTCAGCCCACATACACGCCGAGTTGTCCCTATCTGAATCCTCCCACCGCCTAACACCGACTCATCCCGCCGGCGCAATGGCACAGTTGCCCTGGATTCGCGAGCCCTCGCTGCCCGTTGCCGACACGGCCGACCTCGACCGGCTCACGGGTTACCGGGGGTCAGACCGCCCAGGGCCACCGCCGCTGACCCCCGACACCATCCGTGCGTTCCTGCAGTCCGCGCCATCCCTTTCCAAGTCCGGTGACGAGCTCGACACCCTGGACATGAACCCGCTGCACTTCCTGCTCATGCTCGTCGACGGGGACTCGGGCTCGTCGCTGCTTCACGCCATCGTCGCCGCGGGGAATCTCGACGGGCTTCTGGGGATCCAGAACACCTTTAGCCCAAATCTGGGGGTTAGGCAGGGTGACCTCCGCGCGATCCACGTCTTCCTGACTCACCAGGACAAGGCCGGCGACACGGCCATGCACGTGGCTGCGCGAACCGGGCGGCTGGACATGGTCAAGAACCTCTACCGGTTGTTCACCCACCGGGCCTTGGAGAACGACGAGCTCAGCGCGCCGCTGGAGGGCAAGGATGCGCCCGAGAACTGGGTCATCGCGGAGAGCATGCGCCACCTGGCAAGACAGCCGTTGCTATTTCTGTGCGCCAAGAACGCAGCCGGCCGGGACGCGGTGCAAGAGGCGCGCAACAGTGGGCATGAAGAGATTGCGACGTTCCTGGAGCGCATCATCGCGGGCCTGGACCCAAAGGGGAGGAGGCTGGACGGGAGCGAGGTCAAGAGAATGGAGCGGCAATTAAGGAGGCGTTTTCACTTTCTGAACAGCGAGGGGTTGCAGGAACCTGAGTCGGAAGAGGAGTGACTTGAAGTACATAGATGTAATCTGAATTGTATGTATTGTCACTGCACAAGAACGTCTTGCTCAAACCGTCCCGCCACGTACGCACTTTGGCACCTAAGTATCGCCTCGGGTAGCAAATCCTGCAAAGAACTCAATATATTGTCCGTCGACGCTGTCCGAGTTTCTCGTGTAGTCGTACGCCGTAGCCACCTTGGCAAAGGTCTCGGGGTTGCACACGGCGTTCTGGTAGTCAAGGTCTAGCATGCCCCCCAGGCGGTACTCCTCGTCAGGGAAGTCGGGCGGCGCCGTCTCACCGATGCCGTTGCCGAGGACCAGGTGGAACAGCTCATGGAACAAGGTGGCGGCTTCAGGCTCGATGCGAGTAAGCCGGTGCGCACTGGGGTCGGGACGGTTGTTCTCGGTCAGGCTATCGAGGGGCATCGTCGTCACGCCGACGGCGTGGAGAGGCCGGTAGGTCCAGCTGCTATCGGTGCGGCTCGAAGCCCGGAAGGCTTGCGGGCATAGTGTGACGACGGGATAATCCCCCAGCTGGGTGCGGCCGAGGTGCCGCCTCGGGGTGCAGTAGCCGTCCCCTGGGTTAGCCCCATAGGCTATGTCAAAGTTGTAGAAGTTGAACAGCCGAGACCAGTACTGCCCAACATGGTCACG
This sequence comes from Stachybotrys chartarum, assembly GCA_001021365.1. Taxonomy (NCBI): domain Eukaryota; kingdom Fungi; phylum Ascomycota; class Sordariomycetes; order Hypocreales; family Stachybotryaceae; genus Stachybotrys; species Stachybotrys chartarum. The sequence continues at coordinate 2,026,617 of LDEE01000005.1, forward strand.
TCAGCAGGAGCAATCGCGACGGGCTCGCGTCACATACCGGGAAGATTTCCGAGACGGAGACACCTCGTCCTTGGGCCAGCCGTCGCTGAACCTCAGTGTACACATCGATGTCACGGATCCGCATTGTCAATCCGTTCTCATCGCGGATGGAGTCTCCGTCCATGTCCCGAGCGGTATCCGTCATTAGTTGAACCTCCTCCCAGTCATGGTGGCACGTCAGGTACGGCATGCGGTTATTTCTCCCATTGTCCACGGGCCCTCCATTCAGGATCCAGTCGCGGACCCGTCGGAACCTATCTGTCAAAGATGGGCTTCAGTCAAGCGAATAAATCCGCAGAAGCGTCTTACCTCGGATTTCGTTGCGGCGGACAATGGTGTCGGATTTGAAGAAGGCGCTGACAAGGCGCCGCGCCTCGAACCGCGCGTCGTTGCGGTAGTCGTCCATGGCCAGTATTCCATAGTCGGCCAGCGTCACGCAGTCGTCGAAGATGCGGTTGAGCCTGTCTAGACCGACATAGGCACATCCTCCGCGCTGGTTGTTGGCGACGTTGACTGTGAAGCGATCTGTGATCGGCGGCGCCTGAGCCGCGACCGGTGCCCCGAAGGACAGGATCGCAGCCAGCAGAGACGCCTTGAACAGCTTCATGGCGAGTGCAGATGGCAGAGAACGAGTCGTCGGTGACGGTCTTGCTGTGGGCAGGAATCACGCCCGTGTCCTATGGTTGCAGAAGACGACAGCCTTCCTCCTTCTACTGCATAGGTATTCCGTGGCCCAGGGATGGAGGCGCATGGCCCCCCCTTGTTGGATTAGCGAGGTCGCATCCTTGGCAAAGAGGATGGGAATCCAGGTGCCCTCATGCGCATGTGGGAAACAGATAAAACCAGCACAAGTGACCGAGTTCGCGGTGATCCGGCTGCATCCGGCTTACAGCAAAGGTGCTTGGCACAGAGGGGGCAGCTGACATGGGGATGGCCCCGGGCAGTCACATCGGGCCAGGGCCAGAGGCAGCGGCCAGGGGCGGCAGCATTTCGCCCAGGGGTGTTTTTAACCATAAGGTTTTATCGCCGAGGCAGCGGCCGGGGTCACGCAAAAGGCTCCATCGCCGGCGGTCAGCCAAAGTCCCAGGCCAGGCAACCATGTCTCGCTGTGTGAGGCTATCTTTTAGCCAAGCCCAGCAAAGGCATACCCTACCCTAACGAATGCGCGAATTCGAACATTCACTACAGGCCCATAGCCATCAGCCATCGTACGCCTTCCCACACGTGACCAAACGGATGAGCACTATACACAAGACGTACGTCTTCTTCGCTGAGCCCAAGATTGCAATGCATGGCCAAATCCCGCACCAAGTGGCTACTGTCACTCGACATTCAAATCGAGAGATGGCCATGTCCAGTGTCTTTCATGGCCGTGCCGTTAGAAGCAGCGATTGGAAACATATCTTGAACCAAGCGATGGCTGTGGTTTGTGATTTGCTGTCAGAGAGGTAGCCAGCACCAAGTCTGATCACCACAGAGACAATGCCGCGGGTCCCTTGTCCCTTTGATCAACTGGTCGACGTGGTCGAAGAATCGGGGTAGATGTGGCTTTGATTCGGCGTTGTATTGTGTCATAGTGGAGATCCTGTCGAAGTCATGTTCATCGACAAGGGTCGCCACGTCGCATCATCGTCGAGCAAGCGAGGCTGCACGATCAATGATGGTCATACGAAAGCTGCATGTCATTGCGAGTCAATCCTTCGCCCTGATTCCAGAAAGCCACCAGGCCTGTCCTAAATATGGTACAATGTCGTATACTTGAGTCGACAAAAACGGTGACGCGACTCAAAATAGCCCAATCTCCATCGACTCGTACTGAGATGTTGCTGCTCCTGACGAAAATCCGTTTCTCGGTTCTACAATTGTTGCAGCCTAGAAGACGGATTCGTGTCGTGTTGATAGACGCCACCTGCATCAACTAGAATGCAATTTACGAGAGGTAGACTAAATGGTATCTTTAGGAGTGCGAGTATGCTTTTTTGTCCAGTCCTGCCCTGAGAGGTATGAAATGCTATGGAATCACACCCCCTACGTTTTGGTCTTCTGACATCAAATACAAAACCTCAATTACTAGCTAGTCATTTGATAAGCAGCTGTTGTTTTCAAGGTGCTTTATTATAGCACTCCACTAGTTTTTGTATAACCTAGTCTTTCACCAATGACAAGAATTAAGACGTACTTCAAGGTCCTTCACGGAAAGGCTCGGCCTAAAATCAGTGGCTTGTTGCCTCTATGTCTTGACACTCCTGTACTCACACTTCGCCAAACCTTGTATCGATTAAGGGAAGCGCTGAAGAGCCAACCCGTATCTTGTTATCCGTATTACGGTCGCTACAATTTTGCACGCCATGTTTTTATTCATACCCACGGAGCACCGAACATGTCTTTTCCAACCTTCTTGGCTCTCTGGCATCTTGTACATGCTAGTTTGCAGGCAGACGGTGTTCCATATGATCGTGTCCTGTCTGGATTTGTGTTGAACGTGCTCCGGCTATGTTATGAGCACAAGAGGACATTATAGAATGAAGTTTACTGGTAGCCTGCGTAGGATTTCAACCCCTCGCACCACTCGAACCTTCCCATTGGGCAATGGAACGGTCTAAATATCCAATTGCAGATTACCAACCCGCCTTGTCACGCTTACAGTTCATTTCAGATTACAACAGAACCTCCCTATTTCTGGGAGCCAATATGCTCATCCTGAAGTGGATTATATCACCGGCACTCTTGACATAATCTCAATTGCTGGCAATTCACTCACCCGGAAAGCTCGCTTCGAAGGGCTTTGCAATATATCAGAGAATGTGGCCCTCCTACGGATGCCCAGACTACTAAGGATACTCTCCAAGACGCCATGGAAAATGTAATGACGCAGTTTAAGAATCCATATAATTGTGACACAGGCATCCAGACTGCCGATTACCTGAATCCAGATCCGAATCTGATTTGGACGAGACAACTGCTCTCTGTGACCGGCACCTCCCTTCAAGTGGAACAAGGTACGCGACCCCAATCGAACGGTTTCTCTTTCGATTAAATGTGCAATCGTTTTAGCATGCGGATCGCCCTGCTTTCAGAAGAGTCAATATGCCCAAGTTTTGTTAACCATTACGGCCCAAATGTTGTGTCCAAAGGAAAGAGCAAATGTCCCGAGCCAAGCTCGATTTTGAAACAACTGGCGAGCAGTGTAAATCAATGGAAGTCTACTCCATAAGAGAACGCTTATGCTTGGTCGATGAATTTCCGATATCTACCAGTCTAGGTTGGGTCAGAAATCTCTACAGAAGCTCCGGGCGATTCTACCCCGCCATCCGCCACAGTAGGCCGGCGTGGCAAGTGTGGCTATTGGGAGGCTTTCTGTCGAAGACTCTGACCAAATTGATCCGGTAGCGGCGCGCTCAAGTAACACCTCGAGTCCTTACCAATTACTACATAGGTAGATCTGTGACGTTCTGCTATTTCGCGAACTCTGCAGGTTCAAAATCTGACAATTGCTATGATAGTCTCATTCATTCTTCTCGAGTGTCCCCTCAATCGGGTAAGATTTCTGGTGCCTTGATTGAGTGGTCAGCAGCACCAAGGCGCATTGCAAATTTAGTCTACATCAAGGATCATCAACATTACCCGTCATTGTGCAAGATCTCTTGGATGGGCAGTCAGCAAGAGTGCAACGGCTGCACTGTAATTTCTGTCTATAGGAGGGACTACGAACTTGTTCCCTCATGTACGGAGTGATTGTGGGAGCACTCCGGAGGGTGGCCACTAAAACCATTGCTTGGCAGCCGCAGTTCACTGCAATCTTAGTCTATACTAAGGAGCCTCAATTTTCCCCTCCATTGTGCAAGATCCCTTGACTTGGGGGTAAGTAGGGGACGTCCCCTCCACTGCAATCAAGCCTGTTAATAAGGCCATAGACACAAGATTTCCTAGCTGTCGCCCTTACAGTAAGCCCCAGACCCAGGGAACCTGGCTTGGTTAAGACTCATGCCTCTCCTGCGAGTCTGTCTTTGGAGCTGTAGATCATGTTCCATCCTGCTCCTTCAACCCTGCCTGGGCGGCTCTTTTTTTATTAATTTGTTGCGACTTTAGGTTCTGTACGTATGTAAGCGCATGTCCAGGCACGTCTTCTATTTGGATCGCTTACCTCCTCCACCGTGCCCACGACGATGTAGCGTGTGACAATTACTTTGTCTTGCTGTCGAATGCGGACAGCTCGGGCAATCGCCTGGCTCTCAACGCTCGGGTTCCACTGGAGCTCGACGATGAAGATGTGATTTGCTGCGGTAAGATTGAGGCTAGTCGGGTTTTCTGTTAGAGGACTTGGTTCCGGGGAAAGACGGTTTCGCTCACCCAAAGGCACCTGTGCCTGTTGTCATGAGCAACACCTGCGGCCCCCCGTTACTGGAGAAACGATCGAGCACCTTTTGTCGTTGGGACAGTGAGCAATCGCCATCAATGCGGAGGGACTCCATGTCATTCCTCTGAAGATATCGGTGGATCAAGTCCAGCGTTTTCGTCCAACACGAGAAGATGATACTTAAGTCACTATCAGCAAAGAATGGTTAGAAATCAAGAGCGTAGGGACAGACCTCTTGGATTTGGTTCTCCGACCATTTTCGTCTGTTCCATTCTCAGCCAGGGCTTGCTTCACGTCTTCAATCAACATGTGTATCTTTGAAGAATGGCCTGCTATGTTGAAATACCCTTTTTCAAAGGATCTCTCCGTTTCTGTCCGTGAATCAGCTTCGCTCATAAAAGTGTCTTGGGTATCTTCTTGATGGAATAGCAGATCTGTTGTGCCATTACTCAGATCCGAGCAGATAGGACAACGTCGGCGGATGAGATCGGCCTCTTCACTTTGGGCATCCAAACAATCCGCGCACAGAAAGTGCTTGCAATCCTCTACGAACTGGCTGATTGCGTTGCTGGTCGCAATGATAGGTCGAGGTTGAGAACACATGTCGCATTTCTGCTCGGCATTGAGCCCAAGTTCAACCACCCACGCCTCCCGTTCCTCTTTGCTTCGACGGTGGCGTTGCCACGAACGGGGTTTTTGATGCGTACCGTGGTTGCAAATAAGACGCAAGTGTAGGTGAGCTTCGAACAAGCCGATCGTGCCATTTTCCCCTCTCTCGCCTGCCCGCTGCCTTATGCTCCGCTGCATCATGTCTTCGGCCTGCTTGTACTGTTGCTTTTCTTCGTCTGTCAGATGAACTTCCCGAAGCCGCTCCTCTTGGCCCGGTAGATGAAGAACGCGTTTGGATTGTTGTAGGATTAAGGAGTCATAGAGCATGACAAGGCGGTCTTTGGCAATTGGGTCATGCTGTTGGTAGGGAATAACAAGGTATCGACGAAACTGTGCGAGGCTATGGAAAGGCTTTGCCTTTAAAAAGGCAAGAAGTGCACCAAGATCTTCGAGAGTATTCTGGATAGGGGTACCCGTAAGACACCACCTGGATCTGCCTTGCAGCTCGCAGCAAGCCTTGTAAAAGGTTGTGGCTGGTCGACGAATGTTATGCGCTATATTTGATCCAGCCGGTGTCATATCGGATTGGGAAGGCTTTACTCACCCTCGTCCAGTACTATGCGAAACCACTCAATCTTTCGCAGTGGTTGTCTCCGCGGATGGTTACTCTTGAGAGAATTGTCCGTTGCCAAAGTCTTGTAAGTAGTCAAGACAACATCTGCCTTGGAGAGAGTCTCTAGGCACCGTTCCCTCGTTTGGCCATGATACTTGACGAAGCTGATGGCATCGCCGAGATGACTGAAAAAAGGTAAGTACTAGATATATGCCGAGAGTTTATGGAACTCACAGCTTAATCTCCTTGACCCAATTGGTGATAAGCACTAGGTAGTGATCAGTACGATTCCCCGGGGGATTCGGTATGGACGGAAGCATTTACACGCGGATGGCACAATAACCAAAGTGCCGTGGCTATGTGCCTTGATTCGACTGCTGCCAAGCTCTTCATCTCTACTTTTCTGGGCCCATTCATGGCCCTCTTGGAGAGTTCCAATGATAAGAGCCAACGTGGAGAGGGACTTTCCCATGCCCATTTCGTCAGCCAAAATCCCGCCGCCGCCCTCGTTTGGGCGGTCATGACACCGGGTTTTCGTTATAGAATGGACGAATCTAGCACACTCAGCAATGCGCCATGAAAGGGGGGGAAACTACTGCGATGTACTGACAAGTTTTGGCCGTCGACCGTTGCTGGTTTCCACAGACGAAAGTTTTCCTGGATATTTCCAGATTCCCTTTCACGCATGAAGGTAAGGGCTTTTCCCTGGTGCCTTTGTTCTGACTATCAGCCTCGATCACCTCGAGAATTCTTACAGTATACTTATTGCTTACGGCAAAAGGCTGGTCTTCAGTCTGGCGTCGCCGGTTGCCCTTTCTAAGCGATGAGCTCTTTGCGTCGACGCTTGTACGTCCTGAACCAGCTGTGCGATTGAATCGCCCCGCTCTGGCCTTGTCTGGTCAACGCCAGCTGATATTTCTTCTTGTTGCATGTCATTGCTGATATCCGGAAAATGGATCGTGTGTGGATTCTCGTATGGGTACTGTCTTTGTTGATAATCGGGGCGCTGTAGCCAAACCTTGCTTTTGGTGAGCTCGCCGCCGATTTCTGTTGCAAGCCCGGCCGGTCCATAGACGTTGATGTCGAGATGAACAATTGCGTGATTAGCCTTGTGAGCGGTGGAAATCTTCTCACGCAAGTCCCCCGGACGCGCGACTGGCTCAAAGCGAAGCTCACTCCGTGAAAGAAGCGACCGGATGGCTGTTGAGCTATTGTCGTTGAGGACACCGAGCGTGATTTCACTAGTCACCTCGACAAGAATACAGCCGTTCTTAGAACACAGGGTGAATGTAATGTAAGCCTTTCCAGCGCTAATTGCCCGTTGTTGGAGCTCCACGTTAAGTGACGATCCATCACCGAGGAGCCTGACAGCCACGCAGTGTATCTGTATTTGGGTGTCAGCGGGGTGTTTCCGATGTTCCAAGCAGATGTTTGTATCATTCACGTACCATCCCATAGCAGACTGTTCGACTTTCTTCGTGATTTTCATTTCCATCGCTAGCATCGTGGGCACCACCGCTGGGGCTGCTATCTTGCATGGTAAGGTTGCGCGAGCCATCTTGGTCTGGCGCTCCGCTCAGTTGAGTAGTGCCACGAGCCCAACTTTCGAGCCCAGCTTGGACATTGAAGAAGCAACTCTGATAGGCCGTTGCTGGGAATGCATCGCCGGTGAAAGCACTATCTGCGATGGAAACGTCGTCGTTGAGCCATGGCTGAGTAGACAAGTCGCCGAGCCCGGGAAAGTCATCTGGCATGCTACCGACTAGTTAATAGATGCAGTGTTCATAAATGGATGCCGTGAAACTTGCGTACTGGGCCAATGAGTTCCAGAGGTCGTCGTCAAGGGACAGCTCCGTCCAATCGCCATTCGGCGCGTTTAATATAGAAGTCACATCCATGTCACGGATGCCGATAATGTTGAGGAAGCGGAAGCAGTGCGTGCTTCGAATTCATGAGAGTGGATGGCGTGGAAGAGAATGCATTGTTGACAGCTAATTGATATCCTTCTTCAACGGCTACCCTGGAGTTAACTGCCTTGGAAAATGCACTTTCTTTCGGCCTTCACTGGGTTTCGGCGCTACCGCAAGTAAAAAGAATGCAACAAAGCCTGCAAAAGAGCCCGCGGCCCGTCCCGCCTCACTTCGTCGGCACAGCCCTGGATAGCCTCGTTCGGGTGCGCCGTACGACCAATCAGGTCGTATTGCAACCCGACTGTGTGGTGGCACAAGAAGCAGTCATGGTGGCATGTACGTGCTGCGGTGGGTGCCAAGACTGCATCTCAATGTGGTTGAGCAACGCCACGTAGCAAGGGGCCGATGGTAGCCTGGCTTCGACACGCGATAAAGCCTCACAGGGCGAAGAAGTTAGTACAAAGCCGAAGCGGGATGAGCCCCAGGCAAGACGTTAAGCCCAATCCAGAAGCTGTGAGGACATGACTCAATCCGCAAGGGTGTCAGGACCTTCCTGCGCCAATAATTTCGTCACTGGTGTAATAACGTCCATAGTGCGTGTAGATTGGTCGGAATCTGTTCCTGAGCCCCTCAAATATGGATGGGAATGCTGCTCCTTGTCAGCACTACCTTGGCGAATCTGTTCCACCAGAAGGACAGCTGGCAAATGAAATCCGTCCACCAAGACTTGAGACTCTGAGGCCAGGGATTTCCTGGTTTTAGCGAAGCCTAGTCCCAGCGCTGTGTGTTCCAGAATCGGGAATGGATCGTCTTTGAGTGTCGTCTCAAATCAAACTGGCCCCTCTCCCCCACAGCGTCTGGTCTCGTATCCCTACTGCTCTGCTTTCTGAGTCCTGGCGTGCTTCGCCTTCCTTCCTCGCGTTCTATCATGATCGAATTCCCTTTCTGCGTTTGTTTGCGGTTTGTCGAGTTACGAATACAGTATGCGTTGGTTCTCTAGCGGGATATGCGCCATTGCTACCATCTGCCTGACCGTCGTCGCCCAGAATGATAGGGTGATTGACTGTTACGGGATCAACGGGCTCGCATACGCAAACAACACCCGCTGCCCGGGTTCCAACGCCTGCTGTGGTGTTGATGACGAGTGTCTGTCAAACCGCCTATGCCATAGGGCCAATGACGGGCCCGGCACCTTTGTGAGGGGGCCTTGCGCCATCAACCCGTACGATTCTGGGACATGCGGGCAGATTTGCTTGTACAGTGAGGACACCGTTTGCTTGAATTGCGAGCATGGCCGAGAGATGCGTGGCTTGGGAATTGACTAACGACCTTAGACGAGACTGGCATTCTTCCTCGCGTGAGGGCGTGCGCCGATGGATCGCTGTGCTGCGACAACGACGAACGCTGCTGCGACAACGGAGATGGCATCTTCCTCGGCAACGACGGCGTCATTACCGACAGTGCTCCGAGCACAACGTATACCTGGGGCCCCGAGCGCACCGCTTCCACGTTCCGCATGACCACTGTGAGCCCGTCTACGTCTGAAGCACCAACGTCGACAGAGCCGTCGACTTCTTCTGTCGCGACGACTTCCAGCGAACCCCAGGACGGAGCCGCGGGCAACAACGGCGATGAAAACACAGACGATGGCTCCACACTGGCCATTGGCCTAGGTGTTGGTCTTGGCGTCGGTATTCCATTAATAGCTGTTGGTCTTGGGTTATGGTTCTTCTGCAGGAAGCGAAAACGAGCCGCCGCCACTTCTATGCACGAACTACCTTCCGGCCAACAGACTGGATACCAGCCTACTGAGCAGGCAGAGAAATACCGATACGCAGGCCACACAGGACAGGCCCCGCACGAGGTACACAGCCCCGACGCGAATGTCATTGGCAAGGCAGAGCTGGCAACAGCACCTCCGCCCGTCGAGCTAGACGGAAACACGACACGATGGTAGTTGTCAGGTTCATGTTTTCATTAAGAGATAGACCAGATGCAGTGGAATGACTAATACGACGAGGTCGACGATGAATGATTCCATCTTGGAAATATCTCTCTTTACAAGTGCCCAACCAGTCAAAATGCCCTCTAGGCGCTTGCAGGTTACTACCGACCCTGCGGCTACAATTGGTGTGACGGGAGATGTCGCAGATGTGAGACATCATGGGTTCCAGCGTTATCTATGCTGGGGTAACGGCCGTAAACGAGATGCAGCATGAATCCTTCGGTAAGAATATTAGTAAAGTACTATACATCACCAGCAAGTGCTAGCAGCTCATGTGGTGTCGAATCCATCGCATTGGCAGCACGAGCTTCATGCACGGTCACTCCAGCACGGGGCCGCCTTGGCAAATGCCGCTGGAATTGTAGTGCTCCGCAGGTCTGAGGACAACACGTGATCTATGCTTGCCTTGATAAACCTAAGATCGCAGTGCAAATGCGCAGTATGGTTTTCAGCCTTATTTGAATTGCCGTGGTTGCCTTACTTCATTTGCACTGATTGCCTCGTCAGAGTTGTAGTGAACGCCTTATTTGGGTCGTTGTGGACGTCAGCTGTTTGAAGACCTTGATTCCAGAGTGAGCACTACGAAAATCGCTCCACTCGAGGGCACGTGATCCATTCTTGCCTCCGTAGAGCTAATGTTACAGTGCAAATTCAGGTTTGCCCCCGAGGCGCCCCGTTGGAGCTGCAGTGGCTGCCTTATTTGAGTTGCCGTGGATGCCAACTTGAAACCCTTGATTCTACAGTGAGCACTCAGAACCCGCTGGATATTGACAATCCTTGGTCAAGAAAAATTGAGAGATGCAAAATTTAGACCAGCACACCTCACCGCTGCGCCTTTGCTTCCTGGTAATTGACATGAACTTGTCGAGCGGCAATGAATGTTGGTTCGCACAAACATGGAGAAACAAGGCTGCTCACCCTCCTCCTCACCCCCCGCTCACCAGAGCCTTGCATTGGCAGACTCAGGACTGTGTGGCTTAGACACTTTTCTGCACAATTGCAGCTGTCAGCCTGCAGATCTGCCTAGTTATTGTCTGCACACGCCCCTAAGCGGCGCAGGACGCGACGACGCGCCCAAACTCCAGACCTACCAACAACCGCTCCCCCAGGACAAAATGTTGATCGCACTTTGCTTTCCTTGATGCCGAAATTTCTCAGGGAGAATCTCAGGATTTAATTCGGAACAAAAATGGCGACGGCGGCAGCAGAACACATCTTTCAAACAGCTATCAATGCCTTCGAAGCAGTCCTCAGTGATCGGCAAAGGGAGCAATTTTCATTAACGACAACAAGAAGGGTGAAAACCCAGGTTCTCATGATCCAGAACGACCAGGAAAAATCCAAGGCCATGATGAACCTGAACCGGCTCCATTGCTTCATCGAGGCATTTGAACATTTCGACGAGAGCTGCAAGGTCTTGTGCATAAACATCGCAAAGCTCCCTAGTTACATCTGGGGACCGTTGCGTTACATCTTGCAAGTAAGCCATTCACCACGAGGCACCTGTTAGAAGGAATTCTCACGAGATATCGCTCCGGTCGTAGATAGCCAAGGAAGACCCGAAAACGCTGGATCATGTGTTGGAGTCATACTTTGATCTTGGACAGCGGCTTCCCTACATTTATCGACGTGATTATCAGGCGGAAGAGGCCTCTGTTGTGGCAAGATGCCTGGCGCACATTTACGAAGACTTACTCAATTTCCACACCGACCTTTTGAAACTGTTTAGCGCGAGAAGTATGACCGCATTCACTGTCGTGTTAACTTTCTCTCATCTAATGAAACTCAGCTTGGAAAAGAACATTTGACGTCAATTGGAAAGACTACACCCACAACAGACCATTCAAAGTGGTGCTCCAATCGTTTGAGAGCCACCGAAACCTCTTGCAGGGTGTCCATAATAGCCAGCAACACCGAGCCTTGCAGGACACCCAGCAAAGAGTCGTGGATGTGCAACGAAGGACCAACGACCATATCATGCGATACCAGCGTGACTGGCAAGACGTCCAGAATCACATCAATCAGTACGAAGATGATAGAGCCATTCTGCTCGCGGAGGCTAAGGCCTCAGAGATCCAACGGAAAGACGTTCAGTACACTGAAGTTCTGCGGTGGCTGTGTAGTCCGGAGTTCAAGAAATCCGAGATAATACGCCACGGAAAATTACAGAAAGATCACGAAGTATGTCCAGCGACGGGAAAATGGATACTGAGCGAGGATAAGATTGCCGAATGGATGGCACCCGATCCGCCCTCACATTCTGTGCTATGGATACATGGAACGACCGGCACAGGTAAGACGAGGAAGTTTCCTGGCCGGGTATTTATTACTGAAAGCAATTGGCAGGAAAGTCAACATTGGCGTCTCTAATCATCCAGCACTTACAAGAAGAGCGAGGAGATGCAACCACAAGCTACTTCTATTGCAATGAGGCCGACCAGAACTTGGGTGAGTCTGTGCTGCTAGCGATACTCAAAAGCGTGCTTCGCCAAGCGCTTCACCGCAACCGCGAGATACTTCCCGTCATGCACGAGAGAAGGATGAATGGGAAGAGAGGGGTCGAAGTTCTCGATGACGATGCCGCCGCCAGAACATTACTGGAGCTACAATGTGACGTGCCGGCCAAGCATTTTATCGTCATCGATGGGGTAGATGAAATCAAAGAGACCGAGAGAAAGAGTTTGGTAGCGACCTTGTGCTCGATAGTGAACCGAAGTGACGACTATACTCCCGGACGAATCCGTGTGTTGCTGGTCAGCAACGACTCACACGATTTAAACAAGACGGTCCAAAATGCAGGGGATAGGATCGGCACTTATGAGCTGAATAGGGGAAAATTACAGAAGGACATTGAGCTTTATGTTAAAAAGCAAGTGGAAGTCCTGCAAAGCAAGTTTGATCTCAATGAAAGTGATGCTCGGCGCACGTGGCATTTGGTGTGCATTCATTCACAGGGTGGGTTGGTTCATACTTATCATCGAGGAGAATTCTGTTGGAGGGCTGACTTACCATCAGGAATGTTCTTATACGCCCGCCTTGTGATGGATGATCTTCTCAGACGAACGACAGCCAAGTCTGTGACGGATCAGTTGGACTCAAGGAGATTCCCCGAGACACTCGAAAAAGCGTATGTGACCAGGAAGCAAGCGTACAGCAGCATATTAACATTCCTAGCTATGCGACTATCATCAATCGGCTGCGCGAAAACGATTATGCTTGGACCACTGCCAAAAAGATCTTCTCTTGGTTGGTTTGTGCCAAACGTCCACTAAAGTGGCACGAGCTGCAAGCCATTATGTCGATGGACGTGGATATGCACGGCGATGTCAAATTACACCCAAACGAACGGTCGAGTTCAGACGTGAGGGAAGTGTGCGGCTCAGTCATCCACGTGATGGATGGAACAAACATTGAGTTAGTTCACCACACAGCCAAAGCGTCAGTTCCATTCACCTATGCAGAACAGCTTTAACCCGCTCACAAACTGCAGTCATTTGTTGAAGAATGAAAGTTGGAACCTCTACGCTCGCGAATGCGACATGGCTATACTATGCTTGAGCTACCTTTCTTCCAGCTGCTTTCGCTACTCAGCACAGGACATGGCCAGAAGGCTTTTTTTGAACGCCGGGTACTACGCGTTTCAAGATTATGCCACGGCCAAGTGGGAGGCACATCTGATGACCGCCATTGAAAAGGTGGACAGTTTAGATCAAACTGACCGCCAGAGGCTTACCATGACGCTTTCCCGGTTCGTCGAGGTTTTTGAGACCGATTTGAAAAGCGAGATAATCAGTGCTGAGGTAGAGAACCTGGCGGTCCAGGATTGCAGAGCCACAGAAAACTGTGAGTTTCACCACTATTTATTAGTGATTCGGCGGCATCGCCTGAACCACGAAAGAAGAGAAATCAAGGTCCGTAACCTAGTGAGCTTCAAAACACTCCGCGAGGGGATGGAGAAGAGCCGAAGTGCCATCAGGGCCATGGCAGAAGACGGGACACCAAGCGCCAAGATAAAGGGGTTGTATGGTGAGGGCTTATGGAAGTGCGAGCGCGTCACATGCCCGTATTTCCACGAAGGCTACGACACAGAGACGTCGCTCGAGCAGCACCAAAATCGTCACATTCGGCCCTTCATCTGCCCCCAGAACTGCAGTTTTACGCCCTTTGGGTTCTCCACGAGCCGCGACATGGAAAGGCACAAGCGAATGTACCACCCAGACCTCCTGGAGCAGACTGATTCGTTTACACAACTCGGCCGTGTTGAAGTAAGGGAGAACGGCGAAGGGGGACCGAAGTGGAGATGCGAGCTTTGCAATAAGAGATATACCAGGGCGGCGATATTGAAGCACCACACGGATAGTGCGCATCTGGGGATACGGCCTTTTGCGTGTACCGTGTGTGGAAAGCAGTTCACGCGCAAGAATGACAGGACGAGGCATGAGAGGACTGTGCATGTGATGAGGGTACGGTAATCATGTTCTGTTGGGAAAAACTCTATCCTTTGTGCCATCTTTGTCTCTCGATACTGCAAGTCTCCATGTTTCACTATGTCTGGAGAAAATCGGTTGTGCATAAAACACCATGATAATCGCGCCACATCTTGCTGTCCGCGGCCCGTGATTCGTCCAATATGCCTGCCTCTACGATAAAAATCTGCTGCGCCGGCAATTCAAGTGGTGCGACCTTTTCCAAGCAGTCGACGAGGCCGTTTTGCTCGACAAAGGTTGCATCCTGATCCATGACTCGGTTAAAATCACTAGCGACCAAGTGACGGCTGCCACTGCGCAGGCAAAAGGCGACGATGAGAAAATTCTTTAGGCTATGAGCCAAGTTGCTGTCGAATGAGTCGAGTGGACATTGATGAGTAGCACAGGCGCGCGGGCGTTGGGGTCTGCTGTAGCGACCATACACGCCACAACCCATCTCTACCAGAGTGGCCAAGATGTCTGACTCTATGGACAGAGCTTGAAGGGAATGCTGCAGCGTCATTCCTGGAAGCCGGGAGAAACCATTTGCTGTGGCATCAACGTCATGATAGCGAGGGACTGCCCTCGTCACGGAGCATCAGCGTCGTGACTTAGCAACATGGTTTTGATATGGCTGGAAACCCCGTCAGCGGGGAAGAACACGCTCTGTTGTGCGGCCTGAAATCGATCACCTTATGGATACTCCAAGTTGATGTCGCCACACAGGGCTAATATTGCAGTGCAGGAGTGCCTCGATAGGCCTATTGGTTCCTTCACCGAACTTTCCCACTTGTCGACTTCCATGCGACGAATGGGAAGCTGGCTGCGGAAAATATTTGCGTCACTATCGTCCGACTCGTCCGACTCGCAGCCAAGAATCAGCACAGGCAGTGCAGATGTCGTCGTCTACAATGCGGTCACATTCCTTGGCGCCCATTTTCTGCTGGAGATGGGGGCTGACGGGTTCGTCAACCATATCACCATCGTCGCACGGCGCACCGGCGTCCCCAATACGGGGATTGGTCTCATCACGGCGGGCGCTAAATGGGAAGAGGTCACAGGAGTCCGAGATCACGACAATCCATGTCTATTCCGTCACTTACAGTACCCATAGCTTAACGTGATCGTGTTTCCTCTCGCTTAAGGCCGCTCTTCCCTGGCACTAAGCAACATTATTGGCTCGGCCAACTCCAACGTCTTAGGTGCTTTTCCGTCGGTCTCTTGTTTGGCGAAGAGGGACATCTACTGAGTTTGACAGGAGCTCCAAAATTGACTTGTACCTTCTGTTCATGATTAGATGATGGGCTGCGCCCATGGTCTACTTGCGTGTCAACGAGACTGTCGGGGGCTTTGGGTGGTTCCTTGATTGTCATTTCCGCCGGATCCCTTGCGTCAATCGGCTGGGCCATGAGCCGCGGCGATCATCTCGCAGCAGATTCATCAATCAGCGACAGTGATGGCGGAAGTAATGGCAGCTCCGACGTTATGGAGGCATAGGACAGTCGAGATATAGGTGCACTGCTGCCGCCATCGCATGATGACACACCCCGAACCCCTACTCCATTTTGCCGTCCTTTTAGCTTAAAGTATCACGCCGAACAGATAGCTCTTGGAATCCTGTCCATAAAATCTGGCTGGCCCTTTCTTGTCTCATGCCGCCGTTGAATATTCTCGATGCCACAGGAGTATCCGAGGTACTTTATGGTATGGTCGTCCTTGCTATCGCCACCACGCTTCCTCAGGCGACAAGCCTTGATCCGTCTGCTCCGAATAAGTGTGATGCCAACGAAAGTTTGGTGATAGATTGTCCACGGCTGTGTGATTTGATCAAGACCCACAGGGGATAATCAAGACATGCGGAATGTAAATGCATCCCCTGATTTTAGTTGCTGATTCACCAGAAACTCATCCTCGCATGCGTCATGTTCAACAAATTCTGCACCAATTGTAAGTCCATAGAAAAAATACTTCATGCCTTCTGCTTTGCAGTCATGGTCGGGCTCATCATCCCTTTCACTTCAGTTTGAAGGCCAGTCAAAAAGTGGCGAATTCTAGGCACCTCACCCTTACCATTTTGCGTACGGAACGGGAACGGGGTCCGCAAAGTCTTTGTGATCGTTCAACCCTATGGACTAAGAAATGATATTGTCGAGCCATGTTAAGGCCCGATAATAAACCCCCCCGTCAACATTGATTTGCGGTCTCCCAAGCATCAAAATCACGTCTCTGGTCCAGGAGTTGTGTATTGTCAAGGCCCGATTCGCGTCAGGACGACCCTTCAATATGGCTGATTGCGTAGCCTCTGAAGAGTTCAGGAACGTGAGAGAAGCAAACAAGCCTTCAAACTGTTGCTTGCGGTTAGTCGTAATAAAAATGGCACCCTGAAAATGTTAAGTTTTTGGAAGGAATACTTTAATTTTTGTCAGTATAAGTCAATCATCACGCAGCCGAGTCCCGATTAGTATGCCTGTCACGATACCGTTTCGGCTCATCTAAGCTGGGCTTCGCTTGCGCAGGATAACATCGGTATCATCGAGAAGCGAGACAGCCCTCCAATCTTTTGTAAGATTGAAACTATGTTGAGTCTTTCCTTGGGGAAATGAACATCAGTGTTGAGTTCTTATCAAAAGACGAAGCATAATGGTCCCTATAGAGAGTGTGTAATGCTTTCTTTGCTCCTCATCAGCTTTCTGGTGTGGTTATGGCTTGTGCACATTCCCCCACCAGCTGTGAGTGTTTTGCCCAATCCTAATTTTTCAGGAAACCGCATTAGAAATTCGTTAAACTGGAGCTAGATATTTGAGAAACCTACCCATGCAAGAGAAAGCTCAGCCCTTGAATCTTAACGATCATCATGTCTTCGAAGGAAGAAAGATTTGCCTTTGCGCCCCACAAACCAGCTTTGCAAGAAGTCCTTTGCTTCGCTCTCGGTTTGAAAGGATTTGAAAACAACGGCGTTCCGTCCGCTAGCCCACAGTTCACTGCTGAGAATCACCGCGCAGTCTTTGTCCTTAAGACTAGATACCGCAAGCGGAGCAGGGAATACGAGGTCCAAACCCTCTTCTGAAATGTTAAATTTGTCTGTGACTGCTTTGAACAAACCCGAAAGATTGCCTAGCTTGAATTTGACGAAAGCCTTGACATGGCGAGGAAATCTTTTGGGCATTATGTTAGGCTCGCCCAACTTATACTGACTCTTCTAAGTATCTCAGATTCTTCGCGGCTTTTAGTATAATTATAAATTGTTGATAAAACCTTGGGGTCGACGTCGACGTGCTCTTTCGCATACATTATTATTTAGCCCTCGTGTTCGATGTTTGCCGCCTTTTCACGCAGGACCGGGGTACGGCTAGCACTGGGGTAATGAAAGGGCCCTCGCCCAATATCTTGACAGCTCCGTACATCTTGTCGCCAAGTACTTCTTCAAGTAGGCACAGTCCCAAAAATAGTTGATAGAAAGAATAGAGAGAACCGAAACTTTGTCCGTTGCGTCTTGTATGGCAGAGGGAGTTTTTTGTATGATCCTGGATTAAATTTGCCAAGCCTTTAGCATATGAACACGTCGATTCAGGTGCATTGATGACGGGAGACTCGATTTGAAAGACCAGAGACGTCGTGGTTCTGTAAATAGCTAGATTTCTTTACGGCCTGAGTGCTACCTCTTAGCATATTTAATGGATGCATTCAATTCTTGCTAGTATTGTCTTTCAAACCTGAAATTCCAAGTGTGCTTAACAGCCCCTCCTAAAGCAGAGCTGCCTCTTTTACCCACATGCTGGAGGACGCTAGGAACCAATGCTAGCTTTCTTAGATTGAACTGGTTCGCAATTTCCTCGATTGTAGAGTCTCCAGGTAGAATGTAGGGAGGTCGCCGGAGGCTTGTCGTTAACAAATTGTGATGTCGCTCGGGAAATGCCAAGCCTTGCGCACAGCATCCATAATCTGGCATCTCCTGTAGGCCGGGCTTGTAAGGATTGACCAATAGTCTCCCCGCTGCGAAGTACAGAGAAATGAAGGCAGTTGTCCAAAAGTAGACCAATATATGTGCCTTTACATGATGTTGTGGGTGAAAGCCATTATGAACGCCAGCGCTCGATAGCGACCTCCGAAAGTCCAGCGCGGACAGAATGATTCCTAACGAAACATATATGAAGATGATGTTTCGAATATATATTGGAATCTCCTCATTGTTCCACCCAAGATATGTTTCCGAGTAGAACAACCGTATGTAGAGCCAATCTCGATTGCTGTTGTGCTCTTCTGCCTCGATCAAGCCCTGGCGGAGTCGCCTAAGCCAGCTGCGGGAGGCAATTGTGTCGTCTTCAATTAACGTGAAGAATGGAGAGCCTCGACGCTGACAAGCCTCGATGAGATTAGCGTAATCGTGTCGTACATGCTCGTTTCGGTCCATTTTGTGATTGTGGCCTGGGCTCAATATACGGCGATAATTAACCAGCCCAGAAGGTAAGGACGGTTCACTGTATACCATGATCTCATCGGCCAGACAACCCAACCAATCTTGGCCGTATGCTGGATTGTCTTCTGCATGGTCATCCGCGATTAGCACCGCCAAATATATTGTTTTCCGTTCATCAGACTCGAGCGTATCGAAAAGGGATGCAATTGTTCGTCGTAAAAACTGCTCCTTGTTCCTCTTTATGCTAGGAATGCCGATGCATATCTCGTCGCTGGCACGTTGGCGAGCCGCACGATTATCTTGGACAACGGTGCGACTCGAACATTGACTGTCGGACAAGTCCTCGGAGAGGTTTGCGGTGAAAGCATCCGCCTCTGCCTCCCTTGCGGCAGAGAAATTCGGCAAGTAGGCGCGAGGACCGTCGAAGAAGGTCGAAGAAGGATCCATATACGTGTGAGCGCGAGCATATAAGTAACAATAAAGCCAAAGCCCAGTCAAAGCCAGATGCAAACACAACGACCGTGCCATTCTTCACTGAGATTTGGTCCTATAACATGTGGGAAGGACAGGACGAAAAGACACGCAATGAACGAATGCTCGGTTTGGCCAATGGATTATGGACGGTACTACGGCGAGGGAAAGGGAAAATCGCCCCTGGCTTGTGAGTTTTTTGGACCATCCCGGATAACTCCTCTGGCGATGGAGGACGATAGCACGGGATTTGAAACACGAGCATAGCCACGCCCTTCAAAAACAGTTCTCGTATCGGCGTCTCCAGTCCACCAACTGCAATGGATCATTGTGTTGGTCCTGACCACACTCGGCGGCTATCCATGGAAGCTAGCTGACAATCACCAGCTGCCAAGATGGTACGCTTCCAGAGAAGGCGCATAGGAAAGGATCGACACCTCGCATTCATTGCAAGTCTCCTCAAAGCAAGAATACGAGAATAGACAGTACAAGCTTTGACCCTACCCTGAAAAGTCTCAGCTGGCGTCTCCACAAAGGCGGGCTAGATATAAGCCCTAGCCTTTTCAGAGGTTCTCCGTGCGGGCTTCACGAGGATGCTTTTCGAAATGAATAATGCCTGATTTAAGGTGTGGCAGTGACGACAAAAGCAGCTGACGGCACTTGCATGATCCGAAACAAGAGCTGGATTAGGCCACACCACCGTTCCTGATCCTGCTATTACACAAAAGGCATCAGTGCTCATCATAAGTGATCTGGTATAACCGTGGTTCGACGATGCTGCATGCAAAGTGTTCAACTGAAATCTGCACCGTCACCCATGGCACAGTCCACACGTTAGTCAGCCGAGCGCAAGGGTCCCGTGACTACAACAGCACCTTGACATCGTTTGTAAAAGTTCCTGAGGTACCTCCGTGCAGAGGCTGAGTTGGGTCCACGGACTAGCAGGGTAGGGTGGAATACTGAGTCGTATTGGAGAGGGGGAACGAGACCAACCCCCACTACTTCTCCTGGGTACCTTGGCTTAGTCGGCCAACTGGAAACAGGACCTATCGGGGTTGCTGCCGTGTTATCCGTTGCTGATCGCGTGTTGACCATCGTGATTGGAAGCGCAGAGCGAACCTCAAATAATAGAGACTGTGATCAGTCGAACCACAGATCATCGACTTCTCAAAGTTCGCCAAAGATTTTTGGTATAACATTGGTTTAAATACTGGTACGTCAAGTAAAATAATTAAAGTAAATTGGAATGAATCATGGTAGTGAAAGGCCATCGTAAAACGTTTGAGCCTATACAATAAAGTGTAGGCATAATAACCTGGCTCTAATCCTACATTGTGATCTTCACTTCTTAGCTTAATACTTCCTAGGTACTTCATCTTCATCATTCCAACCCCTTTCAAAGTCTTTGATGAATTTCCGAAAGTCCTTCTTAACCACTCCAATCCATGAATCCCCTTGAGGAACCTCCTTGTTGTTGTTCAAGGACCTGTCCTCTTCAGAAAACATACTCCAGAAAATATCGCCGATGGCGGTTTTGAAATCACCACTCTCATTCCCATTTCTGCTTCCTGGCTTCGTATGCGCCCTCTCATCGGCGTCTTCGGGTTCTGCCGTACCCTCTCGTGACCGGCTTAAGAGGCTGCTCACACGCCGTTTCGTTGCTGTGTAAACTACTTTTGTTCCTTTTGCAAATCTGGTTGTTCGGGAGCCGTTTGATTCTTGTATGTTTGTGCTTGACTCAATAGCTTCCACTGAATCCAAGACGGCGTCTTTGTCCCCAGCTTCATCGGATTCTAACGAGGATGATGGGATGCGAACACTGGCGACTTGAGCAATCGCCTCCTGTTTCGAATAGATTGCACTGTGTCCATCAGTTGCTTCGACCGAATGCGTCTCTGTTGTCGTTATGACACTTCTCAATTTGCCTGGCGAGAACTCGCACATGGTTTTTATCATACCAAACGCAACATCCGAGAGCTTCCAATCACCATCCTTCGATTCGTAGGCAGGGAGACGAATGAAAGTTTCCATGATCTGCACAGTCTCCAGAACTCGTTCTCGAGAGGCGCGGAACCATTCCCTGTGACCTCCCCCACACTGCTCGCATTCCACGATGCTGAGCTTATGGTGGCGTAGTACAGCTTGAGCGAGTCTCTCAGCCTTGCACGCTGCAAAAAATGGGCCCCCGCGGCTTTCGTATATGACCTCTGCGGTAGACTTGAAGCAATTATCCGGCTGATTTCGTCTTTTTGATGGATTTGTCCTAGTCCAACCAATTTTGAATAAACCTTTCTCAACCATGTGTTCAAGAACATAGACAACTCCTACGTCCCGTTGAATCGCAGTAAGTGGTTTGAATATTTCGGAAAAGATCGGGGAGTCGTCTCGAAGCGACCCTCTACGCTGCAGGGTTGCTAGACCAACTCCGATGACTCGTTCGACCGGAGTGACGTTTGCGTCGCCATTGTTCCGAATTACGGTTGTTTTTATGGTTGTTTGATTTGCGACCCCAAGATTCATGGTGGACATGCTTTCCGCAACGGTCTCAATGCGATTGTAGATCTCCCCGGTTTTCGACGCTATTTCGTACCCTATGGCCTGTTCGGGCACGGGACTCGGTGATTGCCTGGGAACGGTGACGTGGAGATCTGTAAGAGTATTGCTTTGCTCATCATCGTCGCTTGATGCGGTGAGGTCGTCCGAGGAAATATCAGCGGCTGTCGTCTCACTATTTCTCCATTCTTTTAAGCCCTTGAGGGCATCAGCTGCGTGTATATGACACTGAGAGACAGTGAGGAAGTCCTCAAGCTGATCAAAGAACTCGTCCGTCGTTGGACATTCTTTCATCAACGCCAGGCGACTGCGAAGCTCTTCGGCCTTTCCAGGCTTCTTCGGCTTATTTTTACACTGTCTTCTTCTAGACTTTGCCCAGGCTGGGCAGGTTTCGAAATCCCATTCTTCTGGGTTTGGATCTGGGTAGGTAACGTAACTCTGCAACCTGGTGAGCAGTTCTTTGAACACAGGATGATTGGGCGTTGTGCTGTCCATGGCGACAATGTTGCACAATGAGGTAATGTGAGAGACAGCACAGAGCGCTAGGGTTCAGGGGCAATGTCGTTGGGGGTTGCCGCCTCAGCATGGTCCACAACGGATGCAGGGAAAGAGGGGTTACAATTATATAAAGCTGGGAGTGACCAACATTGCAGGTGATTTTGGGAAGACGATACCTTACTTCATTTGTATGCGAATGTAACCCTGCTTATGCTGTTGGTTCTTCGTGCAGACTCAGCCTCTTCGCGTAAACGTCCCACCACTCAGATTGGCTCAGATCCCTGCTATCAGGGATGGCCGAAACGATAGTAGAGTTGCATGCATTTAGAAAGACAGGGTCGGCAAGTTGCTCAGGGATAGGCTTTACTGCGGAAAGGGGGAAGATTGACATGCTACTTTTCTTAAATGCCGCCAGAGGCGATCGAATTCTGTAATGCATGCAACGATCATGCTTTCGAAGAGACAGGGGTGCTTAATGTGTCTGCCAGAATTAGTATTGCTGCATTTGGATCATTGCAGGGAAGTCAACTGACTACTTTTGTCATCTTGTAAATAAGTCCCTGCTGAAAAAGAGAGGAATATGCAAACAATGTGGCAGGACTAATGATTGATATAGATAGGCGGGTTCGACGGAATCAAACTGCTCTACAACTAGCCAACGCTAGATCTGAAAAAGTGCGGTAAAAGTCGAAGGTCGAATATTGGATCTTGACTGACACAGCAAGTTGCAGTGTTCATGGACATACACCTGCGTAGGCTACTAGTCACTTACTTTCTTTTGCCTTGGCCCTCTTCTTCCTCAGCGAGTGCCATTGTCTTTGATTCTCTAATGCGAATAGTCATTCCAAAGCAACACGAATGTACATTATCATACGCGATAGACTCAGGAGGCGTTCGAGGTAGGTTCTTCTGCACTTTGTGTCTTGGAATTAGTAATCGTTACAGCACCAGTAAGCCGAGATGCAGCCACAGTTTTAACACCCTGGAAGCACGTCCGCCTTGCCGACGCGGTGTCAAGGAACATTTCCATTCGGACTACTTCGAGAAACAGGTTGTACGGTGTCAAGAGCAAACTTTCTGCAAGCGACGCAAGCCTGTTATTGCTACCGATTCTGTGGAAGAATGGTTGATGTAAAAAAGTTGCGATTTTAAGAATCCGGAGATGAGACGCGAACAGACGTTGTGTATGATAAGACGATGACAGAACAGCTTATGGAAACGTCAATAAATTGCACTAAATTCCTGTCCCTTCTCGAGAGTTTGAGGGTACGTAAGATCCACTCTATAGTGAAAGTTTTAGGGGTGAGAGTAGATGATATAACTACATGTCTTCTTCATCAGGAAGCCATTGGGCGGCGATGGCCTGAAACTGCTCAGGGAAATGATTCTCTGAAACCTGAGCACTTTCTCTCTGTCCAAATTCCTGGTAAAAGCACTGTAGGCTAGGTAGTTCTGGCTCAGAGCACAAATCCTTCCAGTACATTTCTTTGGAAAAGTGCAAGAGTGAATAGAGGGCACAGTCGCAAATATTGACTTGCCTCCCCTGACCGATGCTCTTCTGCTCTGCGTAGTATTGCTCGAGTAACCCGAGGCTCTTCCTGCATGACTCAAATGCAAACCGGCTGGCGAGGGGGCTCATTTGCTCCCTGGTCTCGAAAAGCCGGCTACCCTTGTGGCAGGCAAATCCGAAATACATGGTGGCCTCGTCGGTGAGACTAAGCATGTCGCGAGCTCGGGCTCTTTCTTTGGCCGATCTCCCAAGCATACTTTCTTTGGAAGCAAGCTTGGCGAGCTCTCCCTGCCACGGCTCTTCAGGGTCGGGATGGCTGCAAACCTCCTCGAAATACTGAAGAATCGCAACTGATTGCTTAATGAACGATCCATCAGGCAGCTTGAGAACAGGTACAGTGCCTTCCGGCTTCCCTTCAGCGACCAGCTTTGCCGAAGCGGAAATTGATACTGGCGTAATCTTGATATTGGGCGATTTGGAAAGGCCTTTCTCTGACAGATAAAGTAGAACGCGTCGGGGATACACTCCCCAAGGAAGAACAAAGAGCTCCAGCGTGGTGTTCATGTTCGGTACCGACTTTTTTATAGACAGGAAGCTTCTTATGAGTGAATATGAGTGAATCCGAATGATTGTTGATGAGTTGATGCTGTATTGAGGGCGATGTGATTTACATATTTATACAGGTGTGAGAGTGGAGCCCTCGGAAACATCATGCGGAATCCACCATTCGGGAAACAGAAAAGTCTCCGAAATCTGGGGAAAGACCTGATTACATCATGCCATCCACATCGTTCGGTATGGCTAGGTACTGTGTGAGTTTCGATGACAAGGAAATGGGAGGGAAGCAGGGTAAGAACTTCAGACTGACGAGGTGATGGGACCAAGAATTGCCGTATGTCACTGATCAAGACATGTTTGCTGTCGGCCAACAGCCGATCAAACACGTTTTTTTTGTGAAGATTGGCGCAAACAGCTGATACATTAGCTCAAGGGGTATGAAAGCCTCTGTTAATTGCTGCAGCCTGGTGCGGGGCCTGCGGACAACGTCCAATTACAGCCTGTGACACAACGTCCACTCCAGCCCCTTCGTCTTTGCGAAGTGGACCTATCGCACCCTCGTCCGAAACGGCAGCAGACGGCGCAGCGGTTGCAATAAGAAGGGCCATAAGGCCCGAGAATACCGCCCCTACTGATAGGGTACGAATGCTGTGCCGCTTCCCTGTATCAAGACTTTCTTCGTCTTTTTCATCTGATAAAGGTCGTGCATTGAAATTCCACTGTTGCGAGATGATATACTTAGATGCTGACCTCAAGTTGAAGTCAAGTCAAGCCCAACAAGAGCTTGTGGTCCAACCGAAGCTTCCTCATGTGCATTAACAAACGTCCCGGGCCACCAGACCCAGTCTCACACAATAATCGCGTTGGTCCTGTGTTATATAGCCCACTGGATGCTTGCTTCGATCATTGGGACTAGTAGAACGATGGCTGTCATGTCAATGCGTCAGCTATCAACGGTGGCTTCATTCAAATCTTACACAAAAGAGAAAGGACAGGTTTGGAACTATTGGGTAAATATGGCCACAGCTTTCATATCCGAAGGGCAAGAGTCAACAGCACTTCATGTATTACTTCAAATTCTACATGCTCCGCAAAGTGAAATAAGCTAACGAGACTTCCGTACACTGCGTATCAGGCGAAGAGCATTTAACACCCTTCATATTTGAACTTTACTACTTGCCCCTCCTCGTCTCCGCCCCTGTCTAATTGCCAAGGAAACACAAAGTCAATGCGATCGATTTGAACTGGTTGCGAACTCCTACAGTAGTTGGATCAAGGTCTCGGCATGCTTAGAAAGGGTCATGATGACGTCGTGCCTCTAATGGTCTGGTTCATGATTGCTCGAATGTCGTGTTGTGCTGTTTTTCAGAAAATTCTGCCTCTCTAAGGAGGAGAATCGCAAGTCACTTTGCCGTCGCAAAGCTCGCAAGTTTCGCCGTTGTTGCAAGAGTCTGGGGTGAAGGAACAGGACTCAAAAGATGAATCTTCCGCCTGACAACCGTCGTCGCCGAAAACTCCACACCACGTTTCAAAGTTGGTGTTCTGCATCGAAGTGCCGTACTCCTGGATAACCAGACCACTGGTGGATTTTGCTACATGGGCGATGCGAATTAGTCCATGAAAACTAGGGGAAGGAGAATAAACTTCCCGCATCTCCAAGAAGATATAATAACGTACTTTTAATCGTGATTTGCTTCCCGTTCTCGCGTGCTCCTACTTCCCAGATGATTTCCGAGTTTTCCAGGTCAGGACAATCCCACTGGTAATAGTCCTCGTTATCAAGGAAGAATTCCGCAGCGCGCCTCTGGCAGACTTTGATGCCTGCGGCCCAAAGCTCCATTGTGATAACATCGTTGATGAGGATCCTTGAGTGAACGTAGGTGCGAGCAGCGACACACTTAGGCGCAGGGTTGGTGAGGGGGTTGCCCGGTTGGATCGGAAGCTGGGGATCGCGGACGCCCCCCTCGTCATCTCCCCTGTTGTCGAAGAAGCCGCAGGTTGGGCTGTACCATGTCTCGGCATTGTTGGTCCACGTACCCATAATGGAGTGCAGGTCGGCACGAGGGTTGCTGTCAAGGTTGACAAAGTTCTGGCATGTTCCTGCATAGCTGCCTCCGTAGGCATTACCGCTGCCCTTTCTCCAGACGTAATAAGAGCCGCTGTTGGCGGAAGGATTGGCATGACGACCGCCGTTGTACCTAAATACACGTGAGCGACTTGCCTATCAAAGGACGAGTGTTTCATATCTTGTCAACTTACCAGACGGAGGCGTCGCCGGTGAACTTGTCGACCCAGATAATATCGTCGACACCATCACCGTTGACGTCGGCAAACCTCAAGTTGGCACGATCGGCGCCATCAGCACGCTTGATCTGCATCATATCACTCCATCCGTCGTCTGCACCGTGCATGCGGGCACGAACAAGTCCGTCCGGGTTAATGCAGAGGTAGTCGGCCTTTTTGCTAGTGTTGATTTGTGCAAAGCGAACAGCCACTAAGGAAAGGAGGTCACGTCAGTATGGATAGACCCAAATGCATGACAACCAACATACCGTCGTGAATGCCAATGCCGTCTTTGGCGTTGCACTGCAGGTCAGGGGCTGCAATTTCCTCGAACACCCATCTCTTGTCTCGCGGGTACTTGTTGATGAAGACTCGGACTCTGTTGTTCCTGTTAGGGTCGACCCACATGATGTCGCAGGCACCGTCGCCGTCCCAGTCCGCGAGGTGCAGGTTGCGGCGGTCGACCTGGGCGCCTCCAGGGGGCCTCCAGAAATCCGGTACCCAGGGACTCCAGTACGACTCACCCCCGGATACGAACCGCTTTCCGGCGTGAGGGTAGACTAAGAACGAGGATTCAGTAAGAAGATCGTACATGGCAAGGGGCCTGAGCTATTCATCAGGATGGGGGAAGCAAGACTTACGATCCATTCGACCATCCGAATAAACCCAAACGTAGTCAGAACGCCCGTTGTCCCAACCGTGCATGTTGCAGTATTTGTTGCCGTCAGCTTCGAGCTTTGTTCCGCCCGATCCTAGGTTCTTCCAGACATTGACCGTGACCTTGTAGTTGTTGTCGGTGACTTTCTCGGATTTAATGTAGACGTAGTCCTGGACACCGAGGTTACCAAATGCAGGCTTGGTTCCGTAGACGCGAGCAAAGTGAATCTTGCTTCGCCAATCCTCCGCCTGTGTCTGCAAGTATCCGATACCGCCATGGCTGGGGCCGGAGCTTGCGTCGCTCAAGAAGGCTTGACGCCAGGCAACGTGGAGGCCATCGCCATCTCTACCCTTTTTGCAACTGCGGGCGTTGGTGTAGGTGGTGGTTCGGCCATCGCCTCTCATGTACATCCAGTCGTCTCGGCCCTGCAGAGAAAAGAATAAGGACACTGAGCGACATGATGAAGGCCTGTGGGAGGTGGTATGAGCAACTTACATCTCCGTTAATATCAGTAAATCGGATACCCGCCAAGTTCGCAGTTCCGGAATCACCTGGCGCCATTGTAGATCGAACACCCAGCGCCTGCCAGTACTCGGGTTTCTCGCCCGTGCCTCCGTTTCGCCAGAAGCGGACTTGGCCGTTGTCTGTCACGACACCATAGTCAACGCGGCCATCGCCATCAATGTCGGCCAGGCGGATGCGATCTTGAGGAGCCTCGCCGGTCTTGATACTACCGATATATCTGAAAGACGGAGGGGTGTTGCCGCCACCGTTACCCAGGTTCAGCGACATGTGAAGATCGCCAGTGGGAGAAACACAAACAATATCGTCGAGCCCATCGCCGTTGACATCGGCAAAATGTAGACCTCGGGGGATGCAGTAGATGTTGCCGAGGAGGTCGCCAATCTTGTTATAGGCTCCCTGGCCGTTGGCCGAGTTCTTCCTGTAAGAGGTGAGTATTAGACAGACTGTGCGAAACGGGTCATTCTTCTCGTCACCCCAGGATTTGGATGCCAGCTTACCACACGCCAAATCGGTGATCATTTGGACCAAACTCGTACCAACCGACCAGATCGTCGTACTGGCGGTTGAAGAGTCGAGCAAATCTCCATTGGTTACGATCCCATTGACTTTCAATTTCGGCCCTAATACTAGGGCCTTGAGAGGAATGAGAATAGGTGCCATTACCTTCGCCGGACCCTTTCTGCGTGTTGGCTGCAGAGAGTGGTTGATCAGTGGGAAGTTTGCAAGAGGAGACAGGGCTCAGGATTTAAACAGCAACGTACCAGCGTAGTCACCGTTTCCAGAAACCTTATCACAAAACCCATTGTCGGAAATGGTCATGGGAGCAGCCGGTTTGACGCGGTCCGCAGCCAGGGCTCTGCGAATGGCGGCGTAGAAAATATAAGCCATGCGCCTGTAACCCTCGTCCTGTAGCAGATCAGATTAGAATATTGGGCGCTACCGAGACAGGAGATCCATGGTAAAAGCCGTCTAGACTCACGTTGGGATGGATGACGGTACCGCCCTTCTCGTCCTCGGCCCAGACGTTTTCGCTGAGGCCCATAAAGTTCTTGCCGGCGCCTTCTGGCTCCATATCGGCGAGAAAGATACATTTGGCGTCCCTTACGCCTCTGTCTTGCACGAGTCTACGATAAGCGTCGTTCATGGTGAGGCGATGAGTCCTGCCTGTGCCGTGGTGTAGATGATAGATTGATATGGGCAGTGGACACGGGTAATGACTGACCCAGCGTGGGCGGAAGACTTGAGGCCCTCCATGATGGAAGCACCCAGCGGCATGATGCGCAACTCGACCCTGTTCTGGTCTCTCTCGAGCACCGGAGGATAGTCGGCGAAGGGACTAGTCCCGTTGACGCTGTCAACGAAATCATTAGGGGAGTGGCGTGGACAATGAGAGGAGCGGCGATGGCGAGACTCGCCAACAGCCGGGTTAAGAGACCCATGCCCGAGTAGTCAGGGGTACAAACCACCCGTGAATGAAAGTGGCTATACCTGCAGAATAACGCAGAGAGCTTGGGGGTAAAGAGGAGTTTCAAGTCAAGCTGCTCCAGAGGAGCTTATGGACTTATATATAGCTCTAGTAAAAAGTCTATGACTGTACGCGACTGAACAGACGGTGTGGACTGATTCAAATTCATTTTGACCTTTGCAAAGGTTCCCTGCGCTGTCAACCTCGATTGAGACGAATGACTGCGGGTTGCACTTCGAGATTCAGTCAGGGTTATGGCCTTGATGGCAAGAACGGCATGGCAATTCGAGATTGGACCAAATGGTAAATGCATGGTGCATCCGACTTTTACCATGGAAAAGCAGACAAAATAGATAGTTCTAGACAAAAGCTGGGATTAATTTCAATCGCCAAGAGAATCCTTCTCAAAGTTATTGGGCGCTCCACCCATAAACGCTTTTAGTGACCAAATCTGCCGTTTTGTGGTATAAAACGGGCGTTGAAAACGGGTGCATTCCGGAGCTAGATCGCGCGACTCACAGATTACAAGGGTCCGAAGCGGTTAGTACCGCCGGTCGGTTAGCATCACTGGTCCCTTTGCTTGGCCATTGTGGATGGTACGGAAGACAGATCGAGATCACGTTCCCATCGGCGGCTGTCACATGAGAGGCAAAACTGACCATTCTCTACCGATGGAAGGTGGACTCAGGCATTCACTAGCATCGTTCAGGCATGGCTATGAAAGCATGCTGGGTATCGTCCTGGCTCACCCAATCTCGACGACGATCGGAGCCTCGCCTTTGAACCAGTCCAGTCGTTCTCGCCTCCTTACTTCAACATCGCTTTGCCAGAGATGGACCTCCCCTTTATGGTAGAAGCTCCCGACTCTCCTGTACCTTGTTTTGCTTCTGACGTTGAGCAACACAAGGCCCCAACACTTCCAGACATAACTGCCATCACGGTCCAGATCAACAGTGCTGACCACCTCCACGAGCGTGACATGAAGAAACTGTTCGACGCACGAGCCAAGATGCCCAAGCAGGTCATCACTCGTGTCTGGATGAACCGTGAAGAAGACGCCGTTCGGCAGATTATGACGCGAGTCAATGTAGGCGGCATTGGCATAGCGATGGTCATTTCGTTCCGGTTGAGGATGTGGCTGCATTCTGGCGAGAAGAGTTCGCCCTTGCATCGTGATGTATGCACCTTTCGAGTCGACTGCGCCGTAAGGACTTTCAGGGAGAAGGGGAGAGACGGAATGACTTTGTAAAGTTGCGAACTGGAGCATCGCAGGCAGCAGCCTCTGATTAGAGTTACTGGTGCAAGGGTCAATCGCCCTGTCGATGATCTCTTCTTCAACGTCATGTCCAATTAGACTCGCCGGAAAGTATGTAATTGGTGTTTCAATGGAAACCCATGAGAACGTAGGGCCCTGATACGAGGCGGGGCGTGGTTTTAAGTGCAAACCTATCTCGGGACCTCGGTAAGGTTTCCATAGGAGGTCAAGACAGACCGAAATCTCCCAGATGCCGGCAAGATATTGGCATTCCATCAGGCTCCCGTACTTTTCAGCCACGCCTGATATGGCCAATATGCGATCCGTCGCAATGGTCAGGTTTCTGCTGGTGTATTCGTTGACTGATTGTCGCCAACCATCCGAGGCCTTAAGCTTCGTCTGCACTCCGGGCGCAAGAGGTATCTCGTCACCCGAATCGGTTCTTGAACCTTCCCACCCCTGTAGTGAGTGGTCTCCAAAGTAAGACTCGTGACAACGCCAGCTAGTCTGGTGGGAACCAAACTCAATGGATCGGTTCGACAGAAGCTGCTCTTGAAAAGTCCATCCGCGAGTGCTGAGAGGATTTTGTTCAGGACGCAAATTGCAAAGTATAACAGTGCCGAACTCGGCACTCGCGTTGGCCCGGTAGGGTAGTGAAAACAGCGCAAACTTCGAAAACACGTCCTGCGGCATGCGAGGATGGAGGAATCCGAATGCTGCTGCTGGCGCTCTAGATGCCGAGATGGTGAAGGTGGCGGCCGAGTAGACTTTCACCATCTGGCCAATCTCGCGCCCCTTGTCCTCTTCGTCATCTTGGATTATGCACAGGGCGTCCACCCACAAATACTGGAGGTCCATCCTCTGGCAGACAAGCGCCGCGTCACGGATTGTCCCGGGGAGATTGCTCAAAGGGATACCTCGATTCAGGAGTCCAAGACGTGCCCGCGTGCACTTGATGGCTTGGTCCCCTCCCCAGCAGTAACTGAGAGCGGCATAGTGCCGATGCCGGTCGTCCGGGAAAAGTTTAGTGTTCACCAATCTAACCATGTCTATACCCGTTTGTGATTTGGGAATATGCAGCAACCTAGTTGGTGTCCAGTTTAGCTGGTACTTGGAGCAACGCTCGTGAGACGTCCGGCAGATGTCGAGGCTCGTCTGCAGATGAGAAAACGTGAATTCCGAGTTCACAATTACGTTGACAGGCCTCGAAGAGACCCATTTTGCTGCCGGATCTGGCGCCTCAGCTATGATGTCGAATGCTTCATGGATGCCATCGTCGATTAGAATCGCATCGCGGCGACCCACACCATCCCTTGTGAGATCATCTGGACACACCAGCTGGAAGTAAATGTGAGTCATATCGGGGCCATGCGATGTCTCGTCCGAATCGTTTCCGAATGTGGCGGCGAGCTCCCAATGACCAAATACTCTGGGATCAAAGTAAAGCAATGGCGGGAGCTGATCCTGGCGGGACTCTAAATCATCCCATCGCCGTGATGGGCGCCGGAGCAAGTTGACGCTCAAGTCGCAGCCATGTTTAGCAGCGCGCAATAGGTCCGAGAAGGTGAACTTGAATGGATACTCGTGGCCGCCAAGCACCTCGGTTTGACGATTCTTCGTTGCGTTCCAGACGCGGTAGCGAGGGTCGTCTTCGCTCAAGCGCCAACCGAAGTCGAGACGCAGCTGTTGACAATACTGGCAACTGTGAGGCTGAGGAAGCGCCGACGTTACAGATGTAGCCGACTCCCCTCGGCAGGAGTCTGGACTGACTGAATGTGTATTTCCCATCTGTTATGTGGATTGCTCCAGAGCCTGAAGAGGCTACAAAATACCAGGCAAAAAATAAGGCCACCCCGTAGATACGTGTATGAGGCGAGGACTGAAACAGTGCGTGTAGTCAATGGTGCATATAGATTCCCGGGCTGTTCTTGACGTCGAGGAGAATACCCAGCAAATATTAGATGGCGCAGTTCAGCTTATACCAGTTAGATTTATCCCTCGCCAAACTCAGACCATCCTTGGCCTATCCTACCATTGTTTTAGTAAAACCCAAACCTCATAGATTAAGGAGGATCGATAAGTCGCCCGCCGAAGCTAACATTGCAGTGCTGCCGGCGGCTGAAAATAAACGTAAGCGCTAGCCACAATCTGGTGTCACCTCTAGCCCCCCCACACAACCTGTCGCTGAGCTTCCTGTGTGAAGCTAAAAGTGCAGTGAATCTTCCATTGTGGCTCAAACGACTGATGCCTTGCTGCCTTACACCTTAGCCTCATCGCCTATTATTTCAACTCCTTGCATAATGCTAAGAATGCAGTGCAATCCGGAATGCCTTGCAACCAAATTCAGCAGAATCTATCGATGCCTTACTGCCTGGCTTGTAAACAAATAACAAGCACACTGAAGCCTGTTGCGGCTGACTTGATTCCTGCATCCACATCCAACCATGCTTTGCACAGCCTGCCTCTCCATCAACCTGCGGCCAAGGCCTGATTCAAACGATTCTGGCCTCTACCACATCCTCCATCCCGACGGCCGATCCTTCGAGCGGGCTCTGGCGGCCGACTGCCCTCTATGCCTTATCATCAGTGGGAAACTTGACAAGCACCAAGGCCCTTCTGCCATTTGCGATGCTTTCAACGCCTACGTTGTGCTCTGGGTTCCGTGGAAACACGGGACCAATGTTGAGTCAGCTCACGCGGCATCCAAGACCTTGACGGTTATGACGCGTCACGGTGTCACGGTTCTTGACAAGCTTCCGCCATTGCCAGGTTTGGGTCTCTAGCTACGTAAGACCGATGGAATTTTCAGTGACTTTGAACATTTGTAGAGCTATACCGCAACTACTGCATTAGAAACCACTCGACTACTGCTGACCAGTCATCTGACAAGACAAGGTCGAATAAGAGACGGAAAGTGGCACGTCGTGATGGTCGCTACCCAAGGACGTCTGTGGCTGATGTTACCGATACCCCAGATGACACGACTAGTGGCTCGTCTCATACTCTTGGCTTGGCTCGACTATGGCTCAATTATTGTCTCTCCAACCACAGGCAGTGCAAAGCGACAGCCCACGCAGCTCAATCGCCCATGCCAACACGCCTCATCAACATCGAACAGCCCACCAAACCTTGGCTTGTGCAAACAAAGCATCAATTACGCGGCCCATATGTAGCACTGAGCTATGCATGGGGTCAAGGTCGCCGAGTAGTCACACGAAAGTCAAACGTTCAGATGCATCTGCGCAGTCTCCCTGTAGCCGACATGCCAAGCACCTTCGCCGATGCTATTCGAGTCGCTGTAGCGCTAGGTTATAAGTACATTTGGATAGACGCCTTCTGCATCATTCAAGACGACGACGACGACCTCAGCCGAGAATTACCTAGGATGGGTGACATCTATCGCTACGCTGATCTTACAATATACGCAGCTGGTGCAAAAAGCTCCCATGCCGGTTTCCTCAAGGGCCCTGAAATCCCGAAGTCCCGTCCTTGCCATGTTCCAATCACCTATACTATAAGCCAAGGCAGCATTACTCATCAAACTGTACTGTCAGTACCACGTCATGGGCCCGACTATCTGGGTGAAAGAGGCTGGATACTTCAAGAGCGCGTCTTATCTCCGCGCTGCTTATTATTTGGGGACGAGATGGCGTGGAGTTGCACGACAACCGATGCACGAGAGTCGAATCCCGTGATGACTTCCACTCGGACAGTCCTATCTGGCCGAGTGTTCCAACCGGACCATCTGCGGCACCAAATATTCCAGGATCTCGAAAAGCCCGTCGATACCAGAAACTATTCTAACAATGAAAAGCAAAGTAGAATTTGGCAAGATCTTGTCCAGGAATACTCAGAGAAGCTGTTGTCCTTTGTAGGCGACAACCTTAAAGCGCTCTCAGGACTTGCGGAGATATATCACCAAGCGTATGGGATGACGTATGCCGCCGGAATTTGGCAGCAAGATGCGATTTCCCAACTTGCATGGTATGTCGCAATCAACGATGAGCGGCCTGTTGCAGAAGAGCCAGATGGACCGTCCTGGACGTGGGCCTCGGCGGGCAAGATCCGAATTCGGTTTCGAGCCTGCCCAGTCAAGGACCATCTCGAGTTTGTGTCCAACATCGACGTCCTATATAATGGTGAGCTTCTGGGTATGGACGTCAAGCCTGCCAATGCTGCAAACCCGTACGGTGCAGTAACCTCAGGACGTCTAGTGTTGAGAGTACCATTACAACGAGTATTACTGTCCTGTTCATCGGAGTATGCAGCTCTGCGAAAGGATATCGTCTATGATGCCAGGCGGAAGGACCTCTTGGGCCACTATTTCATTGACACCCGCGAAGAGCCGCGATATCCGGGCCTTATCCTAGACCCCGAAAGACATGAAGCGATTGCTGAAGCGGCATTGGACCGCCCCATCGGTGCCAAAGAAGACGGGCTGAATGCGGCGGGGTGCCGCGTATGGTGCGCCTTATTACAGGTACATCATGTGAGGAGCGTGGGGCAATTCAAGGCTACCATGTTGCTGTTGAATAAACACGACGATGGCACTTTCAGCCGGCTCGGTCTTGGGTACAGTGTCGAGGATCCTGTTCCAAGGAATAAAGCTGCGAAGGATTCTTCGGCTCGACAGTCAAAAATCGTGGGCTGGCTTAATGATGAAGCTGAGATTATAAGTGTTATCTAGTTGTATTTAGGGCAAGACTAACTTGTGGTTTCCGTTGAGTATTCTGGGCACAACAACGAAGATTCGCTATCTTTTCGATTAAAGCTGCATCTTTTTCATTGTCTCTGCCGCCTCGCCTTTCCACTCCTCTCTCCATCTCGACAACGGCGGCCTGCCATGAACAATATCTCCTACCGACCACAACATCCTCTTCTTGTCCGTATTCTCGGTAACATCATTATCGGGACAAATGATGTAGAACCTACCCTCCGTCATCTTGTCGTACATGTACGAGGCTACCTGCTCGGGGGCCCAGGCGCCATCGGGCTTCTGGGCCGCAGAACTTGCCCCCGTCTTCCATGGTGTCAGATAACTGTGACGAAACCAAGGGTGGGATGCTTACTAGGCCGGTGAAGGTCCAACCAGGGACGAGCAGGTGAACACTTGTGTTAGTGTCTTTAAGATCATAGCTGAGCTGTTCGGCGAGGGATTTGACGGCTGCCTTGGAAGCGTTGTACGCGGGGTTTCCGGGCGGGTTGGTAATGCCCTGCTTGCTGCCAGTGATGACGAAGGCTGTTGGTTTTGTGGCTGATGCTTCTTTGACCAACGGGAGGAAGGTGTTGATCCCATGGATCACGCCAAACAGGTTCGTTTCCAATGTCTGCTTGCATTAGTTGTGCCACCTCACTATACCTAGACTTGCTACACATACCGTCCGAAAGTAATCGTGATCTTCCCATCCTCCCTTGGCACTCATTCCTGCATTCAGGACCACCAGTTCCACTCTCCCGTACTTATTTTCGACGATTTCCTTCAATCTCTCCCAGTCATCCAATTTGCTGACATCGCTTTCAGCTTTAACTACTGACGAATCAATCCCCAGTTCGTCATCCAAAGCTTTCAGGGCGGCCTCGTTGCGGTCGGCGAGGACAAGGTTCATGCCCTTCGCTTTGCATAGCTTGGCGATGGCCAGCCCGACTCCGGAGGCAGCGCCAGTGATGAGGGCGGTAGAACCGGGAGAAAATACGGTTGCAGGCATGATGACTTCTCAGGCAATGGTGTTGAGCGATGGTGATAAAATTGATCCAAGGAAGATGGATAGCTGGGCCAAATGATGACGTTGTGGAGGGGTAGGCGGGGATTGTGAATAAGCCTACCCACAGTCTGGAGTCTTATCATGGAGCATGCGTCCTAATGGGCGCTGTTTAAAACATGCAATTGATCAATTACTTCACAAAATAAAGCAGCTTTGAACGAAAAAAGTACCCTGCCTGTTGTCTCGTCGATTATATTTGATCGGCTATCAGATCAATCTATTGACAAACACAACACAATAGCCTGTTTGATCCATGCTCCCCTGGTGCTTGACTTAACTCGAGGATTTCCACCTTCCAAACGTCCAGCCAGACCTATGGGTAGTTTTTCCAGTGCATGCCAGTAGATACTTTAGTAGACGTAGACAAAGTACGGGTTCTGCTTGTCCGTCAGATCCTGGAAGGCGAACTTGGCCCGCTCCGATTCGTCCTTGGGCAAAGCCTCGCGCTTCTTGTTCTCGTTGCGGAGAACAAAGAAAAGAGCAACGGCGGCCACGATGCAGATAACGTAACTGTCAAAAATTAACCCAAGCAACTTAATTCGCATCGGAACCACTCACCAGATGATCAGACCGAGCCACAGGGCAGGGTAGTGCTGCTCCCGCGTCTCACTCCACACGAGCTGAGGGCCTACGATGTTGCCCACGCAGTACGCTACGAAGATGGTGGCCGCCATGAAGCTCTTCTTGGTGTGGCCCGCGACATTGGCCATGCCGATCGTGATGATGAGACTGACGGTGCCGCCGAAGAAGCCAGTGATGGAGTAACCAATGACGGGTGCAGCGGCGTGGTAGGTCCATGCGCTTCTCCAAATGATGGCACATCCAGCGATGACAGGGAGGCAGGTAAGGATCAGCATGATGATGCGGATGTTCTTGAACTTGGATCCGAGAAAGCCCGTAACAAGGATGATGATAAAACAAATCGCACCAAGTGGGAATTGGAACAGAATAGACTGGAGGGTAGACCAGCCGAATGTCGAGACAATTAGAGGTCCAAAACCACTAACGGCGCCATTCATCATGTAAGCCGAGGCCATCATCAGCGCGACAAGCCACACTTTAATGTCGAGGACGGCTTCCTTCAGCTGGTCCCACTTGAACGTGGTGCAGCGCACGCCAGTCTGACCGTGTCGCAGTCTCTCGACAGCCGCAAACCGCTCCTCCTTGGTTAGGAACCAGGCAGACACAGGCGAGTTAGGCATTACGAAGCAGAACAGGCCAAAGACAAACGTCAATGCACCGGCAAGCAGGTAGATGTACTGCCAGCTACGCAAGCCACCGCCCTCGATCTGCGCGAAGCCATAGTTCAGTGCACCGCCGATAATGGTGAACAAGCCGGTCGCCGAGAACCACCAGCTCTGGCGCAGCGACTGCTCTGCCTGGGTGTAGTAGCCCGACACGATGCACATGAATCCTGTGGGGATGATGCTCTCCACGAAGCCCAGGAAGAAGCGCTGCACGTACAGGCCCTGATAGGACGTGACGGCGGCAGTCAGCATGCAGATGGCGGCCCAGAGGATGACGACGCCCCCGAGCACGCGGCCCATGTCGAAGCGCTGCAGGGCGAACGTCATGGGGTACAGGCCGGCGAGCATGCCGAAGTAGAAGAGCGACGTAGCCCAACTAAGGCGGCGCGTGTCGACGGTGGGCGGGGTGGTGGAGGCGTCGACGACGGTGAGGGACAGGTCGCCGGTCATGCCGAAGAGGACGGCGGCACCGAGGATTGCTTTGTCGTAGTACACGAGTCCATCTACACATATCAGCTCCTGTTCATACCGAGGCGGGAGAGGGCTACTGACATCCGAAGATCATGGCAGGGATGAGAAACAAGTCAATCTTGCGGATGGCACGGGCTGCGACAACGGGGTCAACGGCGTGCTGTTCTTCACCAACCATGGCGATGGCTTCATCCTTGCCAGTGGCCACAAACTCGTCCGAGTGTGTAGCCTGCGGATTTTCTTTGAGAGTAGTCATCTTGGACCTGCTATAGTTAGATACCGCCAGATATGAGGGGGGGAGAGCATGATCCTTTCGCTGGTATTATCCAGATCAAGTTCAGGGCCGTGTAATCTCAGCCACGCTCTGACGGCACCCTCCCAGCCGCAGCGGCCTTGTGGCCACGGCGCGTTGGAAGGGTACAATGAGAGCGGGCACCGGCTCATGCGATACACATTACCTGAATGATGCAGCTTCACTCCGGATAATAACCTGCCGCGACAAGGCTCATCGGACGCTCCCGTGGAGGCTCCATACCGGTCGGTATCGATGCGCATCAGCGGATACGCTTTCGGGGTTAGTAAGAGCCCGTGGCAACTAGCATGACTCGGTCACTCACCTGAATAAGTCTTTGGATAGAAATGGTCTTTCACAGCTCTGGTCGTGATGAAGATGTAGAAGTGAGGATAGTTTTCGCTGCTTGAAAATTTGTCGTGATTTACCCCACCTGCGCGAATTCGCGAAATGACGGCTGCGAAGGTGGCGATTACAATCTAGACTATTGGAATCCTCGGGCAGGGGTTTTTCCTTTCGCTTCTGTTCTGCGCTATTCCCATAATCGATCTGGGCAGCCAGCCTTGGATAGCGTGTGGACGCGATACGAGGCCTGACAGCTCCAGATCGAGTCAAACTACATCAAATGATCAACAGGGTCTACAGCGTCATGAATGTAATTTGTGGTGATGAAGAGGGTCTTGATAGCAGAGGTGATACGGGCCATGACCCAGTCTTCGTTCGGCAACTTGGCTCACAACTCTTTGCATCCATTGTAACGATGCCTTGGTCCTTGGGAGTGGATATTCTAGCTTCACGTGGTGCTTCAGAATGCACTATATCAGATCATCTCGCCGGCGCTCTCGTACTCTCTGTTCCTCACGACTTCAATACTACGACTACCCTCATACTGTCCTCGTCAAAATTCCTCAAGTGGACCAAACAGCCAAACGCAGCTTCCAAGTCCGACGCACGACGCCATTCTCACGAGACCCGGGATGGTTTGCGACTACATCGCCGCCGGAGGACTGATAATCTGCCAGGTTTACTCAGATCCGCCTTTGAATCAAGTGCCGACGAGCCAAGCATAAGTAATGCCGTCGTGTAACCACGTTATTGAGTACGAGAATGGATGTTCCGTCAACGTGTGCTCCCTACCGAGTGATGTGCGTCTGATAGGGCACGACTCAAATGCCCGTGATTCTAACACCGCGAGCGCCCTTTTTGGGCTGGGGAGTCACGGCATCAAAGTCATACTTGATATCCTCGTAGACAGTATCGCACAGCTTCAGATGCGGCAACACGCGTAGGGCCATAGCCGCAGTTACCAAGTAAAGCTCACATAATGCAAGACTGTAATTCAAATTAGCGCTGCACTTTTCCTCAGTCAAGCTTAAGAGCACCTACTGCATGCCAATACATTGACGAGAGCCCTTGCCAAAGGACATGATGTACTTTTCCATCCCGTGATTCGACCTTCCTTCCTCGTCGATCCATCGTTCGGGCTCGTATTCTTCTGGATCGGGGAAAATGTGTTCCTGGTTATGATTTATGAAGGCGCTCATGCCGATTGCAGTTCCTCGAGGTACCAG
Source organism: Stachybotrys chartarum (assembly GCA_001021365.1). Taxonomy (NCBI): domain Eukaryota; kingdom Fungi; phylum Ascomycota; class Sordariomycetes; order Hypocreales; family Stachybotryaceae; genus Stachybotrys; species Stachybotrys chartarum. The sequence goes on from LDEE01000005.1 coordinate 2,066,152, forward strand.
ATAGTCAAATCCTCGAATTTTGTACACAAGGTCCTCGTCGCGTGCAACGCGCGGAAGGCGGCCGGGAATGCCCAGTGCAACGCGGAAGCCCTCATAGATGACACCGTGGAGGTATGGGTATTTCTCTAATTGGACCCAGCTCAGCTTGCGCGGGTTTTCATGTTTGAGTTCCTCTCTCAGGCGTGCCAGTTTCTCGGGGTTGGATAGGAGGAAGAACGTTATAGCGCTTAGTAAAGCCTAGAAACGAGCCATTAGGACGGCTTCAAGTCGTACAGAAATTCATTGGGAAAACGATTGACATTTGCTTACAGCGGTAGTCTCGGAGCCAGCGGCAACTAAAGACCATCCCTCGCCGGAAAGACGATAGATAGTCTTTTGCTCGTCAGGGATCGGTGAGTCCAAAATCTCGTTAAAGACTCGCCGTGTCTCACCAGCCTTGTGTTGCTGAGCCTTGACGACATGATTGGGAATGGTCTCGTTCATAGACTTGACCATGTAGGCGATGTCGGGACCTAGGTAAGGGCCAAGGGCCGGCATAAAGTCGATGAGGTTTCTGAGGATGGGGATATGGCGGAAGATGTGACTGGTGGAAACGAGAACCTCGAACGCGCGCTTGTAGTTTTGCTCAAAATCAGGCCTATCCAGAAATCCTACATGCAAAGGCGATGATTAGGCCTGTAGAATGAGATCAGACGGGGAAAGTACCAAAAGGCTCGCCAAAACAGTATTGCGAGATGGCATCGGCTGTGAAGCAGTTGTAGGGGTCCAGGGCGTTGATTATTTCGCCAGCCGATGCGATTCGCAAGAGCTTGTCGCACATTTTCTGTGCCATGTCATGAATTTCAGGTTCGTAACGAAGCATTCCCTGGCGCGAGAAAAACTTGCTAATGGCACTTCTGCGTACGCGATGCGTCTTTTGTAGTAATTAGTGTCGACGGCCAAAACATTGTTCTGAGGAACTACATGCCTCGTGGTCGCGGGTCAGAAATGTAGATACCACAAGCGTGCCGGCAAACGCATTCAAGAAGTGCGTGTGCTTGTCACGTATCCGATTGGATACGGAAGGGTAAATCTCCTCGACAAAGTCATAGTCGTCGCAATGCAGCTCGTGCGGGTTAATACGCACAATCGGTCCTACGCCCCTTTCAGCAAGCTTGGCCAACGCGAGTTGTTATGGACGGAGCAGAAACATACCGTACTTCTCGTGCATAGTCTTGATCTCCCAACTGTACCTGCCTACCTTGACAAGGTCATACCATGCCTCGTAGAGATATGAAGCCGCGGCCAACCTTGGGCCCGGGAACTTGTAGAGGGGGTGAAAAGGCGATATGTTGTACAAGGCGAGGAGGACGCGGTAGCCCAGCCACAATCCGCCAAGGCAGAGTGCATTTTTGACTGTTGCATAGGCAAACGCCTCCTCGAGGCCGAACTTTGACGACATGTTATCCAGTTTGAATAATGATGGAAGCAAATGATTGAAAAGACAGTGCTTCAAGCACAGCACGATTTCCTTTGTAAAGAAAATGAGGGGTGCCCTTCGCCGAAACAAGCGAGGGTGCTGTAGCAGTAAGCACCATGACGTTGTCTGGTTTAACCCTACCGTGAGGTGTTGATTCCCTATTTCTTGAATGCCAAGCTTGAAGATCTTCGCTGACGCCTCGTGCAAAATTCAAACCTCACAAGCCGAATCGAGCCAAGCTGAGCAGCCAAATCATCTTTTTAGAGATGAATTATTCATACTACATCAGCGCATGCGTTGTTGACTAGAAATAAAAAGGAATTTGAATAAAAGAAAATCGCAGCAGCTGTTGTGGCGGCCGATGTGGTTACCAGTTCTCGGGTCGCCATCTTCTCTTCAATCATAGGGTCTTTTTCAGCAGATAGCTCGAGTTCCAGCTGAATAATCATTCATGATAGTTTTTGGAGTTTCACCCATTTTGGCATTTTTTCAAAGTGAGCTATTACTTTCAGAGGAAGTTGAACTCACTTCTATACACAATAATGGTAGCGGTCGAGGAACATCTTCCATCGAAATTCGATCGTGCCGAAATTGCCTTCATTTTTCTAACCTGATATTTTATTCACCGGGCTGTCTGTGCGTCGACAAGGGTCATTTGTCCCCATCTCTGAGTTCACGTGCTTATCCAGAAATGAGCTACAATTTACCCATGAGTTGATTCGGGTTGAACAAGAGCAAACCAAATTAGGCCGCCTGTGGGACAATTGAGCATTTGAGCCTCGGCTGTTATGTGGATTGTTAGCTCCTCTGCCTGAACTGACCGGCCATGTACCCTAGATTGCATCACGATGATCCCCCGCGTGATGAACCATCTCGACCCCGCAAGCATACGCTTATTAGCTTCATTATACCTGTTCTTTCTAAGAATCTTGAATCCTCCTACGTACCTGACATATGTGCTGCCACGCGACTTATCCTGTCACACCACATCACATGTCACCGCCTCTACTGCACTAATCCATCTACCGGCCCAATCCCCCGGCTTCACTTACGTACTGCCAAGCTCACGCGCTGTTCGAGTATGAGCAGGTGTTTGAATAGCACTTGCATATGTGTTATTTTGTTGTCACCTACACTACGTTACCGTCGGAATCGAAAACTGCACAACTGTCACACAAGGTATGAAATGCATCGGCTGCCAGCCCGCCACGAGCAAACGGCCATTTGCAAAAACAGAAGCATGTGCTTTCAAAAGCACAATGAGACGGTGCCGCTTTCCATGCTATTCCCCAGCCGAGTGTGTGGAGAAATACGGGTCCATGGCAGGCAGATGCGACCCCTCGGCAGTCTCCCACTTTGTGGCATGTTACATTCACTTAGATCGTGACAATCTAGGCGAAAGCTGCAAGTGTGCGGTCCTATCTGAGAATGAGCAAATTATGCAGGTCACCGCATCGTGCATCGTAGTTCGCATGACCATGCAGCGTTGATGGCTCTAGGCCATCCGAAGCGATCGCCATTGTGTGATTATTGTGTCGATACGTAATAAGAATATGACAGCAGCCGAAAGTAAGGTATCCAGATCCTCGGATGCTTTTCGGCAACACTCGAGGCATCGGAGGGTCAGCGGCCAGGGGTCTGGCGGACGAGCTCTTGAACATGTGCAAGGCATCATCGTCGGCTTTAATTTCTGTGGTTTCTTTCTTGCGCTTGGTATTTCAGTCATGTTCAATAGCTTGCCTTCCCAGTTGGGATCGGCAGTGGAACAGCCTGCAACGGCGGTATCAGCAGTGCCAGCTGCATAATCGGCCGACGTCAGGGGGCATGCCGCATTCCAGTGGCCCAGAAAGGCAGTTCTTTTAGGCTTTTGCAGAGGCGAAGCCCGTGCGAGCCCTGGACAATCAGGACTTGACTATGCTTTCGGAATGCCGACGGATTTGCCCCAGTCTTGAGCCGATGGAAACGTGCTGGATTGGAGTGGGATGGGAGGGGATGGGGCAGTGGGTGCCCTTGCATGATAAGTGGCTTTGAAGAGACGAGCGGCCCTAGAGATCCTGAGCTTCTCCATCGTTCATTCGACGCGACCCGATTGCCAAGCTTCACCTTTCAATTAAACTAATGCCAAGACGCCTAGCCAATTACAGGAGGCGCCGGAGAGGGTCCAACGGTTCAGGAGACTGCTGCACGGGGTAGGCACATACAACGTTCCAATTATATCCGGCTCTGACGACTCGGCCCGAAAGCATGGCAAGACAGTAGGTGGACGAGTGAGGGATGCTGATAGCAGGTGTCCATGCCCGAGGAGGGTCAAGAGACCCATGCACGCGTGCCTGCGTCTGATCCACCACATCTTGGGAATCCCCCGGATTTACCTGGCTTTTCCTTCTCTCCTACCATTTCTGCCAGCGGGCCCTCCTGTTTCTCCCTCCCGCCGCTATCACATGGCAGAGGAATGCTGGCACGCGGCACTGCAGACCATGGTGCCTTTGTTGCGATGCTATTGGACGAGACTTTTACCCAGATCCCTGACTCGCCATTTATTGCCGTCCAGTTCCGGCCCGTTGCTTTTTTCCCCTGCTCTCTACTGCGGCTAGCGACTGGACAGAAAGAAAAATAAAGTGGTTCCTTCAATGCTGGAATAGGGAGTTGCGGACTTTAGAGTCGTGATTGGTCGTGGCCGTGAAGACTGGATGGCTTCTGTCCGATCCAGACAATGGGCAATGAAACGGAGACTTGCACCAGGGCCAATAGAAGCAGTTTGTTAATGCTCGACTGCCCAGACTTGACACGCGTGGAAATGATTTTCATGAAGAAATTTCTACAGCAGGGCATTCTTCATTTAAGGGGCTTGTTTGGTTACCAATAGGCTGGGCCCATCGCACAATGCCGCAAGTTACTCCCGTCCCAGCTCCCCCAAGCCCATCATCCTGATGCGTGCATGGCTTGCCTAGGCCCCAGAGCACGCTCCTACACCTGTCCCGCTCTGAATGCCAAAGCCGATGGAAGGCTCCGCATAGGTGTATCCGTGCCAGGGTCACGATTCCCCTTATCCATACGCGCGTCGCATGCACCGCAGCGTCCACCCCCTATTGCATCGTTCAGAAACGGGGGGGTTCATCAAATATTTCCCGTGCCGGTCAAGTCTGCCACATCGCCGGCTGCTCTATGCGGCGTGACTGCTTTATCACACAGGCACTAGATGTAACGCTGAAGGGCCGGGGGGTCCTGAGCGTGAACTAGACCGCGGCATACACGTAGTCTCTGACCTTCCAAAAAGAAAACAATAGGACCGAGTCCTGCCCTTCTTCTTATACCTTCCATAAACTACTTAAGAACGGGCCCCTCCCGCTGATCTCTTCGTACTCGGTGCGGGCCGATCGGATCAGCGTTGTAAGCCGGATTCTTCTCCAGTCACTCCTTTGACAACTGGCAGTGTACATATCAGCCTTTGCCTCGTTGTTTAGTATATACTCTTTTCAGCACCACTTTCATCATGCATATTTACGCTGCTCTCCTGGCTGCTGTCCTGCCGGCTACCCTGGCCTGGGATGCGCCACAGTATGCTGGTTTCGGCCGTCGATGGCAGTCCTCCTTCATCGGATCTAGCTCTACCCTGCCCAATGGCAACGACTGGAACTATATCACCGGAGACCTGGGTGTCAACGCTGAACTCCAGATCTACACGTCCAGCACCAGGAACATGCAGCTCAGTGGCGGAGAGACCCTGCAGTTGGTCCCTGTAAGCCTTTGTCGCTTAGACATCTGCAATATCTCTGCTAACCTGACTCATAGTGGCGAGATTCTGGTGCACTTCGCGGTTGGACCTCTGGACGTATCGAGAGTCGGTAGTACGTGCTCACCCACTGCAAGTGTTCAATACTCTCATCAGCTAACGGGACTTTCTCCAGCGTCTTCACCCCGGAAGCTGGCCGCCTGACCCGTGTCGAGGCTGCCATCCGCTTTGGCGGCAACCCGGCCGCCAACAAGCAGGGCATGTGGCCCGCCTTCTGGATGCTAGGTAATGCGCTGCGCACCAGTGGCCTCGGCTGGCCCGCCTGTGGTGAAATTGACATCATGGAGACTGTCAACGGTCAGCTGACCGGCCACGGAACCATCCACTGCGACGTGTACCCCGGCGGCATCTGCAACGAGGGTACAGGCATCGGCGCCCCCACCGGCTACCCGGACTACGGCTGGCACACATGGCGTGTCGAGATTGACCGCCGCCCCGGAAACTGGTGGGACCAGAGCATTGTCTGGTACATCGATGGACGCGAATTCCACCGCGTGCAGGGCAGCAGAATCAACAATCAGCTTGTCTGGCAGCGTCTCGCGCAATCACCTCTCTACATTATCCTCAATGTTGCTGTTGGTGGAACCTGGGTAAGCTTCACTATGCCATTCGAGATGAGAGACATTGGCTAACGTGAACACAGCCCGGCTACCCCACTGGAAACACCTGGGATGGGTATGGATCTATGATGGAAGTCGGCTACGTCGGCCACTACTCTACTTAACGAACTGGATGGCGCTATGATGAGCATGCAGCCTGGATGGGTGGTTAGCCTTTGATGCGTCTCTTTGTACATATTCGTATATAACATTCCTGCATATACACACAGCACATCCACTGCTTGGACAACTCGCCTGCTTTTGATTTTAATCGATCTGCACATGTGGTGATCTTATAGAATTTCATGGTGCACGACATGCAGGCCAGGCGACGATTTGGAAGGAAACTGCTGCAACAAGATACATTGCCGCGGTTCTCACACTTTACTCATCTATCTGCGCGACTCTGTATGGATTCCGCCCCAATCATATTTTATTTGCGTGGCCCTAACTTCGATCCCCGGGTGCACGAAATCATGGCAGGACTCTAGTCATATTTCCCAGGGCCTTACAATGTATGGTAATGGAGGCATCGATGCCTTGCAAGATGACCTCTACCTCCGCAAAGAAAGCGCCTTACTCGTCAAAGATCTTTGTGAATTGAAAACGCTGGCTTCTTCCCATGATCATGTTCATCGGACTTATTCACTTTATCCGAGGGGGGGAGCATGATGTATTGCGAACGATGATTCAAAACATATATGCTGAAATGTCAAAACTACTTCGGTCGCTTGTAGGAGCACAATCGCAGGTCCTTGAAGAAGAAGCATTGGTGGCTCACGTGGTCTTCAGTGATTGGGTATCATATCATGAAAAAGGCCATGGAGTACATTACTGAAAGATTGCAACATCTCTTGCTTCATGCGGTTTGACACTCCTATCTCTTTTTGCTTGTGATGTTTATTCGAGAAAATTTTGCAATTGATATTTCGACCAAGGTGTACAAGAAATGTATGACCTTTTGAAGGTTAATCTATTATTACATGAAGGCCGTGGTTGAAATAGCCGCGGCTCCATCCGTTAAAGACATGCGACCTCTTTTGTACTTATTGTTAAATGAGCTTGACTGTCCCCCTTCCAACCAGCCACAAACTCCGTCTCCGATCCCCGTTCCCGACGCGGCTCCGATATAGCCGCACCGTTGGCGACCCGGTTCGGCGTGGCTGACGTGGCATTGTCGGTGAGCTGCCTTTTCTGCCATATTTGGTACGTAGATGTGATACATACGCGCGTATTCTCCGTTCGGAATTTGGGATCGCGTGTGGTGGGGAGCCGGATCCCACGCATTGTGCAAGGTGATATGTTTTCTAGACGTATGCTGTTATTAAGGTCGTGTGCTATATATCGATGTCGATAAACCACCAACAGGTTGACTTGGCTGCGCCTTCGGAGTAGATGCTAGCTACGCTAACCTGAGCGCACCGACGCTATAAGACGGAATCGGCAAGGCCAATTTGAGCTCGTCAGCCCTGTCAATTACATACAATTATACGACCATAACGTTGTCCGTCATTCTTGGCGTGTACCAAGCATGGGTCTGCCGAACCAATAGACTATCGGGCTCGTGAGGGTATTCGACCACATTGGAGGGAATTCAGCTTTGACAAACCAGCTTGAGGCGCTTCCACCGTTCTAAGCCGTTGATCTGTCACCCCTGTACATAATGCAACATCACGCCGTTTTGCCGGTTTGCAGTTCCTAGCTTCCATGGGTAAAGAGGGAGATCTATAAATATGGGCGTAGCTCCTGCTGTTGAGGACCCAGGGACTGTGTTCTTTAGAATACTGCAAATCCTTTCCGACACACAATTACGAGATGGCAAACAGCACCCTGTCGTTGACCAGCTTGGCTGAGTCTGTGTCGCAACTAGCCACTGCTCTCTCTGCCAAGCTCGAGGAGGGTGGCTTCCCGGCTCCATCGTTCAACGAGAATGGTCTCGCAGACTACCCCAAGCTTCCAGAAGTAGTCGTGCTTCGTCTGAAACTGCTGGATGCGGTCAGCGATCTCTGCCGACTCGCCACTGGCCCAACTGACTCTGCTTTTTTGGGTCCCCTCTTTGTCTGTTCCGTCCATAGCTAATTCTTTGAAGAGAGCAAGAGCTGACCTGCAGCCAGCTCAACTACGATGCGTCCGTCTTGGATATTCTGAACCAGTTCAATTTCTGGGACTCGGTGCCTCTTGGTGGATCAGCTACGTACAGCGAAATCGCCGCCAAAGTGAATCTGCCAGAGAACGTCGTGCGCCGTATTGTGCGCTACGCCATCACCATCCGGTACTTTGACTTCGCGCCTGGATCAAAAGACACCATCGTCCACACATCATTGTCCGCTGCCCCGGCCAAGCAGCTGCTGCTGCGCACCTGGATCCGCCACAGCCTCGAAGAAGCCAGGCCCGGAGCCACCCACCTCGCCGAAGCCCTGTGGAAGTACACGGCTGGCAAGGAGGAGCCCAGCCAGGAGGCCATTGAGAGCGCCTTCAGCCTGGCCAACGTTGACCGTTTGTCGGAGCCAGAGACCTTCTGGGAGTACTTGGAACGTGAGGTCGAAGGGAAGCCGCGGAATTGGCGGTCCACCAAATTTGCCGAGACTATGCAGGCTGCGGCCGCGGCTTCGGCAATCAAGACTGCGGACTTGCTCAAGATTGGTTATGACTGGGGCAAGGCCGGAGAAGCAACCGTGGTCGATGCAAGTCCCCCTCCTTCTTAATTATCCCATTCGCGCTCACACAACGGTTATTAACATGCTTTTAGGTCGGCGGATCGAGCGGACACGATTCGGTTATTCTTGCCCGGGAGTTTCCAAACCTCAAATTCATTGTGCAGGACCTCCCTGGCGTGCAACAGTCGTTTGAGGACCAGGTGCCCCAAGACCTAAAGTCTCGCATCTCCTACGTGCCGCGCGACTTTTTCACCGCCCAAGAGACAAAGGCGGACATTTACATACTCAAGTCAATTCTGCACGACTGGTCCGACAAGTACGCGGCCCAGATCCTCTCCACTCTTGTCCCGCAGCTCGAGGGCGGCGGACGCATCCTTCTGGTCGAATCCGTGACGCCGGCCGATTCCACGGAGCTTCCATGGGTGCTGCCGGCGCACGTCGTCTTTGCGGCAGACCTGCACATGATGGCCACGTTCAATTCGTTGGAGCGTAGCCTGGGTGACTGGAAGGATCTGCTTGCCAAAGTGGATAAGCGATTAGAGATTACATACGTATCCAGCGTCCCCGGCGCAGCCCAAAACTTCATCGAGATCAAGCTCAGTTCGTAGGGGGGAAATGGCCGCCTACTGGTGATGACCTGTTAGAGTTAATGGCTCACTACTCAGTTGCGGCTTGTGGGAACTTTGCAAAAAGCCAAGAAAGTATTCGAGCGCTGAAATTGTTTTCACAATACCTGCAACGAGGTCTCAGTTGATCGTTGTGAGTACATGCTCATAGAACCAGCATGCCAGCCAGTCGGAGAGTTCGTTCCCGCTGGCAGATATCGACCGATGGTCCCCACCATTATTGCACAGGATGGAATTGTCATCATAGTAGACGCAGAATGTTCGTATTATGTTGCAGGGATATCGGATTGCAAAAAGTCCAATTTTTATTTTATTTTTATTTTATTTTTATTTTTGAGATGTTAGTGACAGAGCACCGTAAAATTAAATCAAGGTTGGCGGTGGCATTGTCCCTGAATCAGTGTTTTAGTGGGTGCTTTCTGGTGACGAGTCAATGGCAGCCTGACGCGATTGGTCAGCCAACTGGATCATGGCGTCAGATCCCTCTATCGATAGAAAAAAAGACTGGGCCGATAGCGAAGCCAAGCATCGCAGACAAAAGAACCACAGTCCTTCCAGTTTCCATCTCCATCCATTGAACGCAAGCCGACCATTCAGCCGGCAATCATGGCGACGGGGGATCTGCCGCTGAAGCTCTGCTTTTACCTCTATCCTTGCCTGCTGTTTGTCGCCCTGCTCGGAGGCCAAGCCCTGCAGTTCTACTGTGACCGGCATCGGGGGCCGCGCCAGGACGCGTCGGACGCTGACCAGAAGCAAAAGGCCCAAAGGGTGCGGCGCACCTCTGCCTGGATTATATGGCTCCTTCAGGTCGTCCTCTCGCTGTTGCTGCTGGCCAGCGTCATCGTCGTTGCGCGCGACGCTGTCAACAACCACGATAACGTCCCTGGCAGGATTAGCTTCTCCTTCAGCGCTTATCTGGTACGTGTTCCGGTCGCTGCATCGTCAGTTCCCCCGTGCTAACGTGAATAGTCGTCATACGTCGGAGTGTTCTTGTACTATCTAGCCGGTCTGTTGCCCGACCCTGAAGGACCATGGACGCCAGAAGCTCCTCACGCCTATGCCTGGATAACAGCTGTACTTGTGGAGACGGTCATCTCGTCCGTCTTTGTATCGACGCAGCCGCTGCTGCGAGTACCCAGCGACCTCATCATCAGTCTGAACGCGTTGGGCTGGGCTAGGATCGTCGTGCTGGTGCTGATGACCGGCACCCTCCTTTTCCGAGAGTACAGACTTAGACCAACCCAGCCCAAGTCTGTTCCCGAAGAGCGACAATCACTCCTGGAGAATGGAAACGGGAACGGCGCTTCTGCATCTTACGGCAGCGTTCCGGCTTCTGCTGCAGAATCGCCTAGGAGAACCCAGGTCTCGGGCACAGGTTGGCTCGACTACTTTGTAGGATTCAGGGTTCTATTCCCATACTTATGGTACGATTGACGCTCCGCATTCGATCCAGCAAGACTGACAGCCCTCAGGCCCAAAGACTCGCCCATGTACCAACTCATTGTCGTCATATGCCTCGGTCTGCTCATTCTTCAGCGCGCCGTCAATGTTCTAGCCCCCGTGCAGCTGGGAGTCTTGGTCGATTCTCTAGGCAAGTCTCAGAGCGAGGGCCGGATTCCATACAAGGAGATCATCCTTTACGTCGTATATCGGGCTCTTCAGGGCAACCAGGGCGCTATTGGAGCCGCCCGATCCGTCTTGTGGATTCCCGTCTCACAATCTCTCTTTCGTCGGCTGACTACCGCGGCGTTTGAGCATGTGCTGAGCCTGAGTTTGGACTTCCACCTGAGCAAGAAAACCGGCGAGGTCACCAGTGCCTTGAGTCGAGGCGCGACCGTCAATGGCTTCCTTGAGAGCTTTTGCTTCCAGGTTTTCCCAATGGTTTTCGACATCTTCGTGGCGGGAGTGCTATTCTTCGTCAAGTATGACGCCTTTTATACCATCATCGTCTTCTTCATCATGTGGTCTTACATATTTCTCACCATCTATGTGGCCAAGTATCGTGGCAGACAGCGAAGGGACGCCACGACCAAGAGCCGCGAAATGGAGGCTGTCAAGACGGATGCCATCATCGCGTACGAGACCGTCCAGCACAACTGTGCTGTTCCTCGCGAGACCCAACGATTCAGAGGCCATGTGGTCGTCTTTCAGCAGGCCGAACGCCTGATTCAATGGTCCTTGAACGGCCTCAACCTTACTCAAAGCTCCATCTTCACCCTTGGCACTGCCCTCCTGATTGCTGTTTCTGCACATAAAATCTCTATCGGCGAGCAGACTGTTGGCGAGTTTGTCAGTCTGATCAACTACTTTGTCCAACTTCAGGGGCCACTCAACTTCTTTGGCACCTACTTCAACATGCTGCAGACCTACTTGATCGAGGCAGAGCGGCTGCTTGACCTAGTGAGTCTTTTTATGCAGTGCTTGGTGGATGCTTAAATGCTAATCCTATCCAGTTTAAGGAAACTTCTGGAGTGGTGGAGAAGCCAGACGCAATCACGCTACCACCGCCACGGGGTGAGGTTTCCTTCAACGACGTCAACTTCTCCTACCAAGTCCAAAAGGGAGATCCAGTACTCCATGGTATCAACTTCACGGTGGCTCCCGGCACCAAAACGGCCATCGTAGGCGAATCAGGCAGTGGCAAATCAACTTGCTTGAGGCTTCTCTTTCGTTTCTACGACGTCTCTGATGGCTCCATCACGATTGATGGCCATGACCTGAGAGACTTGACCCTTGACAGCCTGCGAAAGAATATCGGTGTCGTTCCGCAGGACACGGTGCTTTTCAACGCGACCATCATGCATAATCTCTTGTATGCCAAGCCCGATGCCACGGAGAAGGATGTGTATGAGGCGTGCAAGGCGGCCAATATTCATGAGAGAATATTGGCTTTTTCCGATGGCTACGAGACCCTAGTTGGCGAACGAGGTCTAAAGTTATCTGGAGGCGAACGACAACGCGTAAGTAGAGCCCAACGTGAGTGCCAGAAATTGGTTTCTGATTACCCCTTGACAGGTTGCTATTGCACGAGCAATTCTCAAAGACGCCCGCATTCTGCTTCTGGACGAAGCTACAGCCTCTTTAGATTCTCACACCGAGAGGCTGATTCAAGATGCTCTTGAGCGGGTTACTGCCGGACGAACCACCATCACCATTGCGTAAGTTGAGATTACTGATGAATTACTCCATCGAAACTCCTCTAACCGTCTTCGTGGTCGGTAGACATCGCCTTTCCACCATCACAACCTCCGATCAAATCGTGGTTCTTCATAAGGGCAAGGTTGTCGAGCGCGGTACGCACGAAGATTTATTGGCACTCCAAGGGAGATATCAAGCCATGTGGGAGAAACAGACGACGATCGAAAAGAAGGAAAGGGAGAAGCTAGAGGAGGGCGACTCTTCGGAATTTGATTCTAGGGCTTGATTGACATGTATCATACGCACGCGACGGTCACTTGACGAACCATAGAGGGCCGGCCTTATAGATACCACGAATTGAAGCACTTATTGGATTCACCACAATGGCCTGCTTGGTAATGCCCGAACCCAAGATGGCATCAATGCCCGAATTGGGCATAATAAGTACAATAGCGTCAACGCCGTCGAAACTGCAGTAATCAAGTCTCGATTGCGCAAGCCTCCCGCGCCTTACGTGGGGTTTGGCATCACCAACTCGCCACCTAGGCTACCAGCAAAACACCAGGCACCAACAATACTGTCCTGAGGTCTAACAACGCCTGCCGTGATTGAAAGCTGTGTGACGTGCGCACTCATGGCGAAGAAACACAGTTGCCTGATTAATTTCGAAGAATATTCTGCAGCCTGCTTCCAGAGACGTTCTCGCCTTTTCTCTCATTGCAAGCCGCGTAATCGTTAAAAAGGTTTCAAAAGGTCCCCAGCGGATTGCGCTTTACTGCAACACAAGTTCCCCTCATCCCGGGGCAGGGTACGCAACAATTGCGAAGCCTGCAATGGCAATGGCATCAGCCTCTGGGCTGGTTTAACAGCTAATCAGGCTCAAGATGTATATTTATACTCATCATTGTAGGCTTATATATGAGCCACAACCACATCTCTGGGTCAGAGGTTTGAGCGACATACACTTCAACAGACCAACTACCACTTACCTCCCCTCTTATTGCAACAAAATCACAATGGTTATCACTGAAGTCGGCTGCATGGGCGTCAAGCCTGGCATTGACATCATGAATAGATCTACGCCGGAAGGCGCAATCATTAGCGATCTGTACAAGATGGTTGCGACCGAGTCCGGGGGCCCTAACCGAATCTACTGGGGCTTGGAAAGGGAGAACCCTTCGAACTTATGGGCCTTCTTTGACTGGGATTCGGTCACCCAGCACCGCGACTTTGCCAAAGCGTGAGCTATTCAGAACAAATGCCTAAACCATACAATTGACTAATGCATTGTCAGTCACGGCGAACGTGTGGTTGAGGACATGTCCAAAATTTGCATCAACAAGGAATTCTCAAAGCATCTTACGATGGTCCCCTCTTCGGATGTCCTCCGTTCGCCTGTTACCGGAGTCATCCTGGCGTATTTTCCCGCGGATACTACACCATCGAAGAAGGACGAGTTATCTCATCAAATGCAAGATATTTTGACCGAGTATTTCCACGGCCCTGAGGTCAAGATCGCTTATGGGTGGAGCTTAGAGAATGAGATCGAGGTCCCTTCGTCACAGGGACTGCTGGGAACTCTACTGAAGGGATTTGTTGGGGTGCCGAGTCTTGATGGTGGTGCTTTCGAGAATGCCCGAACCGCCGTCGTCGGCATCAGTGGTATCATTGGTTTTGGTGCTTTCAGCGTATCCTTCGATCACATGGAAAGGGGTGCTTAACCGACTTCGCTGTCGAAGTATCATTCTCATTGGCTGTGAGACAGATGCTATGTATTCAACATACGGCAGATTATTCTATAAAATGGAATACTTCATGGAGATATACCTCGCTTCCTCTTGGTCAATTCCAACTCCCCCGTGTACCAAGATTGTGTAAGGGATGTTCTGTGGCAAGGCATAGGTTAGAACACACAAGTAGTTGATGGCTGTCGCATTTTGCTGCTCTTTTTGCTGAATAGAGAAAGTCACAGCGAAGATGACTGCATTCAAATATCCATTGCACAGGTTGAACTGTGACAGTGTTTCGTGGCAGGTGAGTAAAAGAATAGTGGTCTCCGCAAGTAGAGCAAGGTATCGCTATGAGGCCGAAAAGCAACAATTTGGGTGGTAGGTGTTGTTTATTGGGTTGCCCAGCTCTGATCGCCGCCCACGCCTATGTGAGGGGGGGATCCTGCCTGGCGGGGATTTGCGGCCGAAGCCTGACTCTCCGCTTCTGGTTAAACTCATAATGGGGGCGGCGCGTGTGGTGCAAGAAAAGTGTTGCTGATTGGCTGACTGGGATCTTACTGTGGTGGCCTTGAGGCCAATCATGTTCAGATTCGGATTTGATAGACGGGAATGATCTCAATCAATGAAAGTTGACTCATATCATAGTGAAAGTCTTCAGATCCATTGTCTTTCTGCATGGTGTATGCTTTGCCTTGACGCTGATCAAGGCCTAGTCATGATTGTGAATGGTAAGGCAAGAGTCAGGGAACGAAACGCTTGATTGATATTGATAAATAAAAAATAAAACAAGGTCGCCAAATCAAAAGTTGCTCAGGGTATCAAAACTTCCACCGGCCTCGTCCAACTGAGTCCATCGAGCCGTGTCTCCACAACCACGCCGTCTTTGTGGAAGTAGCAGCGCGTCAGCTCTGATGCCGTTCCTAGAATGCGCTCGCCAAACTCCTGCACATGCGCCCACGTTGGTGCGGTGACACATGTGATCGGCGAGGCCTCGTCAGCGTCGCGAAGGTTCTGGGGCGATGATGTTTGCCAGCCGCCCTCGTCACGGTCGAACCACACCTGTTGGAAGTCGTTATCTTCGTCCTGGTATAGAACAAAGGTGTTGACTTTGTCGGGGTCACTGGAAGTAGGAGCCGCGACAGAGAAGGCAGCGAATGGCCCTCGTTCAGGAATTGTGATGCTTGGGAAGCCTGCGTTGTTAACATGGAAAATCCAGCGGCAACGGCTGTTGCAAAACTCACTTGACTGCCAAAGCTCCTTCAGGTCGCCAAGGTACCCCGTGGTCTCTGCTGTTGTTGCGTCCACACTCGAACACAGCCTCCCGTCCTCGGCTTGATACAGCACACCCCACCATCCACTGACCCTGATCAGAGTCGCGTTCCGGGACACCGGCACAATCGCGAGCTTCGAGCCGGCCAGCGCCTCGAGACCTGTGTTGTAGCCTTGCCATGCGACGCCGGTATGTAAAATTAAGTCGAGGCCGCTATCCTGTCGCTGATACAGGATATAGGGCCAGTATGCAGCGAGATTGCTGCCGCCTAGTGCATTGAATCTCTCTTGGTTGATGCTGTCGTCGCGAAAGCCTGCGGCAGAGTTGCCAGCATTGTAGTTGACGCCGTTGATCCTCGACGTCTCATTCACGAAGAACCATTCGAGCTGAATCTATCTCGCAGTTCGGTAAGTTTGGATGCACGTGTAATAAGACCTTTAGCATGTGCACTGACATTTCTTGAATTCGAAGTTCCTTCAGGCACTTGCGGCAGTATCGACATTGCCAACGGCGTGTTTCCATAAACCGGATATTCCGGCTCGGGCCGTTGCGGGCTGCTCCAGGAGGTTTCGTCTGCCGGGTCCGAGCCACTCGCTGTGGTATATGCCAAGTTGCCATCCGGATCGTGATAAGCAAGGAACACGTCGTAATTGTCATCCACTTGCCAGGCTGCTGCCACGAGGGGCGAGTTGGGGGCGATGCCTGTCGGCGAAGCGGATGCGACACTGCTCGTTGATGTTTGACTTGGTAATGTAGATGCCGAACTCGTGGTAGAGCTGGCGGGATTTGCGCCATCCGTTCCCTCGAGCTGGTTCTGCTCTTCTTCACTGCTTGCCTGGCTCCCAACCGTCGTGCCGACGACTCCTCCCACCACGGCTCCAATCACGACGAGGATAGCGACGGCAGCGCCTATGATGACCCACGTCCTCCGATACCATGGTCGCTTCGTAGGTGCAGCGTCGTCTTGAAAGTCATGCGCTCCTCCAGCTTTAGCGTACGTCGGTGGTAATACTGCATGCGAGTGTGAAGACACGACCTCTTTCCCGTTATCCCACTTGACCTGTGGGCTCGAGTCTGGGGCTAGCTGTAGACCTGTGTGGATTGGATCATGTGGATCAAACGTAGGGATGGGCAGGCTCGAATATTGTTGTGCCATATCGTTTTCGTTGGGAACTGCGTTCGGTCTCGTCAGGGACGCATCGTATTCGAAGAAGGGGACGTCTTGGAGCAACTCAGGATGAAGAAGAGCAATGGAGTCAAAAAGGGAATGCGGGTTTTGCGATCAAACGCTTCTTCCGTCAGGATGGATTGCGGTTACACCAGAGTGACTACTAATATGTACTTCGTAGCTGCTGATGGGATCACAAGCGCACCCCCTGCATAATCCCTGCTTCTCGCCGTCCGTCACTGTCCAGTTAGCCTCACTGAAATTGACTTGAGCCCCTGCGGACTGACCAGTGGGCGGAGTTTAGGATCTGCTTCCTTGGAGTCTCTCCATCCTGGATGCATGCAAGCGCGCTGAACTCAGGCTGAGCTCAGGACTTCGTTAGCTCATCCACAGCACTAGTCCGTATATTTGTCGATATTAAGCAGTCATTCTTCCCTAAGGATTCAACTGCTACACGTTTGTCTTACACTTAGTGTACGGAATACCAACCCGACCCTGTAGTTCTAAAATACTTTTTGGACCCATGCTCCTAAAAATCTCGCTTAACCTAAGCGCTTACCGGCGACGTCGAGAACCGATACTGCCCTTGTCTCGAATCTCGCAGATTCCTGCTTCATGTGGGATACCCTGGAATTATCCCACAATTACTAGCCATGTCACCATGCCAACATAATTGAGCCGCATCTTCGGCTAGCTCTACCGACCTTCAGTAGGGCTGAGCCCGTAGTGCTAACGATTGGTAGAAGAGGAGTCCTATTGTGGCCTCTTCGTCTTATCTGAAGTCGGAGGCGGCTATGCCCAAGCTGGGTCGTTTTCCCTTCCGGCCACAACGGTTCACTTTACCAAGATCTACCTTCACATTCCGTGAAGCCGAGACAAAGGCCCACCAACCCCCAGCCCCAGTACCTGCGAGATCCCAGAGAAAGGTCGGGTAAAAATGCATGACTCGGTCCAGAACTATGACCGGTAGAAGGAGGCCAAAAACTGCCAATACTGGGTCACTGACCATAATTGGGGGGAACGAGCCTCTCCTGTGTGATTGTCCCGTCTTACACACACGCCATCCCTGCACAAGTATATGATGTCTTGGGTTATGAGATGTACTGGGTAATGGGATGGCTATGGCAAGCCCGCCAAAGATTAGGCCAAGCCTCTAAAAGGTGATTCGAGGGACTCCAAGTAGACCATGCAAATGGACCTGAATGGGGCCTGTTTGGGTGCATCGAAAAATGTACCCCCCAAAAAGCCCAAGAATTTTTCCTTATAGCTAGTAGGCATTAGTTCAACCCAAAAAGCCCAGGTACTAAAGAAGGTCCCCATTTTGAGCCCAAGATTACCCATTCGCATGGTCTAAACCAAAGTCTATGTCATTGGCAGCAAGCTTTACATCATTTATTATTTGGTATATAATGCTAGAGCTTCAAAGTGAGGGGCTCAGATAAGCCTTCAAGCAAGTCGTTGTCTGGATTCTGAAACCTGCTTAGTTATCAATACAAGCTTTTATGAGAGCATTCGTACTTTTAAATATCTTACTATGCCACGTAACGACTACCACAACGGCAAATCTGTCCGCGAGGCTGCTGACGAGATTGCAGACGAGGACAGAAATGAGGGGGAAGCTGGGATGAACGGCGGCAGAAGAAGTCGTATTGCCACCTCCATGGGCGAGGTGGGAATAATGCGCACATTTGGGTCCCGCGAAACAGTGTGCCATCTTGCATAACCATACTCCGTTTCGGCCAGGTTAGGCTGCCAGCCCTTCTTGAGAGGCGCCTAGGGCTCGACGTAGGGAGACAAACCCCATCGGCCCTAAATAGTTGTAAACATCCACTGTCCGCTTCTGTTTACTACGACCTCTGGTACCCGTTGATACGCTGTGGCATACGCGTCATTCAAGTCACCTACCCACAATATATACCAAGTCGATGCCTGGTTAAGTGACAGCGCTGTCTCGGCGCTGCGACATGCGACGCCAGGATAGCGAACCCAAATACCAATATCAGCGCCCTACGGACCCGACAGACGGAGCTCTTCAGCAAACCCGCATCAGAGGCCAGGACTATCGCCGAAATTAGGTGCTCCCTGGACAAGCTCGTGCACGGGAGGAAGATGGGGGGCGGCGATCTTGCTCAGGCGTGCTCTCATCTCGAACAAAAAGCCCCAAACGGCAAACGGTGGGCTCCGTGGTAACGACTGCCTCCTTGTGGCTCGCGACCAAGGCATCTAGGAAATAAATCCCGGAGTGCTCCACTTTGCCCAGAGTCGCAGGATTGGTCTTAATCTTTGAACATTCAAGAGGTTGCAGAATATGGAGATTGGGACACCAGGTGGATTTTGCGAATTGTCCTTCTTAATGCAGGCAAAGGGCTAAGGTCCTCGAGATTCAAAGGGGAGTATACTTGTCTGTATCCCCGAAACAAGCCATTGCTACAGGATACTCCAGTTCATGTCTCACATGGACGACAACATCGAATTTGTATTGGCCGGTTCTAACATGGAGTACTTTCGTTGTGCCAGAAAGAAGTTCGATCATGACTTGCTGCTCAGCGACGACGCAATCGACCCCAGTTGTCCTCCATCTTGATCGATGACCCCAAGCTCCTTCATTTTTCCGAGTCCGCAACCCACAAGGGATACGATCTTGCGGTGGTAGTGTTCCGGGTGGCTGGACGAGCTTGGTCCAATGTAAGCTTCGGTCGAACCTCGGCCACCATCGAGATGAGGCTTGGCACGGTTAACGGTTTTGGACATCTAAACATACACCACTTCACCTCGCGCCTGCTACCCGCGATATGGGTTTTGGGGTTAGATATACCCCTTCAGTTTATTGTCTTATTCTATACAAACTCTCTCAGCATGGTCAAGACCGCCCCTGATCACCGCCAGGTCGCCACCCCGAGTCAACATAATATATTTCCCTGCCAAAGCACATACAATATCTCTCTTCCCAGCGAACCAGTCGTATGGGACGAAAAAGTGCTCAAAGACATCGATCGTAGGGGAATCTTTGCATTGCGCCATCTCCAACCCGCTCTCGTTGAGATCCACCGAGCACACCCAAAAAGACCGGCTCAGGAAGACGAGTTTCTTTGATTCGTCAATTCCGATGATTTGGGCAACGCTTCGTTCGAATGTCGTCATCCGTGGACGAAGCGGAGCTGATGTCGGGACCATGTTCCCCCCGTCTTTATCCGTGGTAAGTTGATGCAACGCCGCCACAGCATCTAATTGCTTCCCTAGCAAGAAGCTCCTGTCCTTGTTTCCGACGGCAAGGCACCCTACGTCAATTATCGCAATCCTGTTAATGTTGACGGAGCTATTCGGCTGTAACAAGTCGAGCATTATTCTTTGTTTTTGGCCGAGCGAATAGAGGATCGCGCTTTTGAGCTCTGCCATGTCACCGGGCAACGACAACGCAATAGATGAAACTTCAGACCAATCACTCCAGCAGTAGGCGCAGATTTTGGCGTTGTCGACACAAATCAGATGTTGAGAGGATTCTGGATGAGGGAGCCACTTGCGGATGCCTGGCATTTCTGGATATGTCCGCTCTATCTCACACTTGCCGTTGTCTAAGCTGAACAGGTGATCAGACTCGTGAGTCGATACTAGGAACTTCGCCGCCATTTCTCCTACTAGCACATCTATGATTGCCTGCTCGGAGTCGAGGCGGGACTTCAAGAGTACTGCGACATCTCCGAGCCAACTTTTGTCGGCTGACTTCTGGATTCTGTGTAGGAAAATCCTATTGGAGGCATCGACGCTAAGGAGGGCGTCTCTCTGTTCAATCCAGGTCAACAGGCGGACTGGTGACTTGTGGCTGTAGAGAGTCCCCAAGCTCGCTGCCGTTTTCCGCTCATAGACTACGACTGATCCATCATCCTTCCCGCAAAAGACAACTTCGGACGTGTGATGGACCACCATGGCAGTGATCTTGGCTTTGGCTTCCATGGAAACCGTCTCGACCACTGTAGTGGAAGTGGGCCCGCTGCTGTCATCGCTCAGGGACTCCCGCAACAGAGCTTCAGGTTCCCAGACAGTGCACTGGGCGCCTCGTATATCGGCAAGAAGCATACTGTCTCTGTTAAAGGCAAGCTGCTTGATGTACGAGTTGGACGATTTGACCCGATAGAGAGGCTTGAGCGTGTCAAATTCGTAAACGTGGATAATCCCATTTGCACCACCCGCGGCAAGGAGACGGCCGTTGGGGCTTGGGGTGAGGGTTTGGCAGTTGGCACGAAAACATTCTAACTGTTGATCGGCAAATGGGTCAAGGAGGGCGAGATCACCATCGAGATATGCGACTGCGAGAAGGCTGATGTCAGGATTGGGGTTGAAAGCAAGCGCGACGACGACATGCGTGCTGGTCTCCCCGCTGGAGAGCTTCTTGCCACAGCTACCAGCGTAAGAGTCCTCTTCCATGTCCCACAGTGTGATAGGTTGGCCGCTGTAGGCGACAGCAAGCATTCCGTGGCTAATAGAGAGAGTCAGTGCACATGGAGTCCCACGTGGAGGCGTTTGGTTCGCCTCTGGCGTATCGGTATCGTTCCATGGCCTCCGTACCGACTTCGGCTGGGCTTCCTGTCCCAAATCCCAAGTCGCGACGTAGTTGTTGCCACTCGCAATTAAAAGCGTCTCTTCATCGAATTCCATCCCCATGGGACGTGGAGGGCACGCGAGGCTATACAGCACTTGCCCATTTCTGATATCCCAGACCTTGACCATCTTCATACCACAAGTTGCCACGAGATCAGTTCTGGTCTTGAAAGCAATGAAGTTGACACCTTCTCCATGCTCCAAGATCTTGTATTCCTGGTAGGATGTGGCGTAGTACAATACGACAGTTCCTGAACTGAGACCGACGGCCAGGAACTCGTCTCCATAGCGCAAGGCCCTTGGTTGGCCCTGACGGAAATTGATGCACAGCAGCCTGTCATCCCATTGCTTGTTAGACGCGCCAAGCACTGCGAGCTTCCGGCCAGAGACTCCGGTCTTGTATACCATAGACTCGGTGGGACAAAATGGAGGTATCAACGAGTATATTGCTGACGGCGATACCGCGAGGGCGTTGGCGAACATGGCAGGAATCCGAGCAAGATCCGTGGCCCACTGTCGTAGCGCTCGTATCCGAGGGTCTAGTGGTGAATGCTCAATGGCACAAGCATTGACGTAGGTTTTGAGATGTTTTGAGGCGCGGATGAGGTGATTGAGATTTCGATATTCGGCAATAGTTTCGATCCAAGTGAGGACGTTGGATCTCAGGAACTGCACGACAAGCTGGAACGTCCCTGCCGCCAACGGATCAGCCCTCGAGAGGTGATATGAGTATGCTGTGTATGCATAAGCGGCGAAATCTAGTCTTGTTGCTAGCAGATTTGCCGAAGAGCGGCGTCGACTGCTCCTCGGAGGCTTCATTTCCTCCCCGACAAGGTAATTAAGACAGACCTGAGCCATCCGCGTGTGCGCCCTAGTTTTCTCGATAGAGAACTCGGACTCAAGTCCGCCCCCTACAAGGAATTCTCTGGCAGTTTCATGCACCATCTTAACTCTCCCGTGTTTGTCCACGACCACCAATTGACCACAGAGCGCGGTGATGCTCTCCTCCAATCTTGGGAACGAGTCGTGGATGTCTAGGGTCAAAGCACCGTCTAGTTCGCTGATTGTCATCGGTCGAACCGCGCATGCTGCCCACATCAGAATGGTTTTGGCCAGCTCCTTTCCGCGAGCGGCTTGCGACATGTTGTCCAAAATTCGCTTGTATAGTGACTCCATGCCTCTCGGCACGTCTTCAAGAATCTGATGGATTTCCTTTCTGCTGTGGCAGCGTAACAGTTCCTCAAGCACCAGAATTGTCCACAAGAAGGACCCCTTAGATTTGTCTAGAATCTTCTCGGCTAATGTACCTCGATCGTCAGGTCCCACGACTCCTAAGGCCTGGGTTCTCTTCTCAATCAAAAGCTTGAGATCTGACTCCGTGTCTGTTGTCGAGATAGGCAAGGACTGGACTAGGTTGGGTGGAATGACCGAGAAACCCTGGTCCAGATCAACCGTATCCCGACTTGTGACGAGAATTCTCAAGGGTATAGATTCATCCATGTTGGAAAGAATGGCATGAAAAAGGACCGGCGCATTGGAACACTCGTCCAGGGCGTCGATGACCCAGTAATGCCGAGTCACTGTGGCCTGGAAAATGCCAGAAAGGAAGAGGATTCTCCAGAGGGTACGTTCATCGACGCGATCTAAGCAAACACCATCCGCCTGCATCCCTAGGATGGCATCACTGGCGTCGGCATTGGAGCTGGCCATCTGAAAAGCCAGAGATCGGAGACAACGACTTAGGTTGGATTTGGAATTGTCTCCATGTTTGAAGAAAAAGTAGCTGCATGGCTGGCCAGATTCCTTAAGCTGATCGATGACATAGCCAGCGAGAACAGATTTTCCACTTGCTGGCTTGCCCTTGATCCACAGCGTCCTGTCATTTCCGGACTCCCCATCTCTCCATTTGACATAACTGGCTTTGGCCGAAATCCATCCGCACGAACCGTGCATCCGAGCTTCGCAGACGTTTGCAAGATCATCGTCCAGGATGTCGGAAACGTCCAGGTATTTCTTGAGGGTTTTGATGCTCTCACGCCTCTGCTTCAATTTCAGCTCCGGAATTGCCGTCGTAAGTTTGCTCACAGTAGAGGCGAGCGCGTTTCGTAGAAGGGCGTAATTGGGGTCTTCAGGAGTGTCAAACTTGCATATCGAGCGGTGGTCCGCGGTCATGGGTATCTGCTTCTCTTCACGGTACCCGAGGACGGCCGACTCGGGATCGACGATGAGTGAGCTAAACCTTTTCATGTTCTGCGTTTCGTAGAATGACCAGAGCTCAAGGCCAGCCGAAAAATGCCGAAACTCGTCATTGATCACTTGGACGGCCCCAGAGTTAGGTTCCAAATCGCCGACATAAGCGCGGTCGTACGCAATCTTGAGGAGGTTCTTCAGCATCTTTGCCGAGTCGGCACCTCGATGCGGCGTGGCGAGGAAATAGAATGCGACGAATCGCTCAGCCAGCGCCTTGTGCACTGCGTCTTGTTTCGCCAGGATATACGCTTTCTTCAACACCAAACCACCCATGCTGTGGCCGATTACAACGATGTATGTTCCGGAATTGACAAGGCATGGCGACGTGCTGATGGAGCCCAGCAATGACTTGCCAATGTGGTGTACGTTCAAGCAGTCCTCCTTGCCCTTCAAGTAGTACGAATCGTATCCATAGCTATGGACGCGGACGTTCTTGAATCCGGGATCTTTGGAGAGCCACTCCTCTGGCCAGAAATGAGACTGGAGGGACGACTTGCTCCATGTTTTTCGAGAATTGCCACCTAGGCCATGGACGAATATAAAGTCGATCTCCGGCGCCGTGGGGGAATATAGGAGGCTCAGTCCAAGCGGGCCCTTGACGCCCTCCGATTGATCGCCCGAGGTGGTCGACGTCCTGGGCAGGGTTTTTGACAGAGAAAACAGGCTCCGCGAGCTCTTAGTCGAGTCGCGACTACTTGGGGAACTGTCGGGATGTAGATCGGGCTTTGCGCGCCGCTGCTTTCGAAAGAACTGGTACAGTCAGCGATCGAGTAGAATTGAAGTTTCCCTGGAAGCTTAGGAGGTCAGAGTTAACCATTGTAGCCCACAAACTCTGCGTGTGGGGCGCCAATCTCGGTTGCCAGGACTCATCCAAAGCGACGTCGGCACGACGGTCTGTCCATCAAAGCAACGATGGAATAATGGTACAGTGGGAGTTTGTTTCAGGAGAGACCAACACTTCGCGATCGAAGCACGGAGCAGGTGGTCAGCCCTCCCCCCCCTTTTTGGAAGCACCAATCAGCTGGTTGCTTCAACCGCCCGTCCGATGACCCCCACAGGCTCGGGACAGACAAGGGCATGCATTTACCCTGGGAAATCGCGCAACCAAGATTTCAAGAAGACGCCCCGTTGACCTGTGTCTTCTTTGCCATTTCTTGATGATACTGTGCTGATTCGGTCCACAAGAGGAACTGTTCGCGCATTTGTGTATTATTTCAGATAGCCATTTACCATGGGTTCACAGGCGAATCCAACCTTCGCGGTTGGGGACCACGAGGCTTTCATGGAGTTCGCTCTTACTCAGGCACAAAAGTCACCGCCAGCCGCCAACAAGTTCTGCGTCGGAGCCGTACTTGTCGACGCCGCCAAGGGCAAGGTCCTGTCGACAGGATACTCGCTTGAATACCCACGAGACTACAAAGGAGATGCAGGCACCACGCACGCAGAGCAGTGTTGTTTTATCAAGATCGCCGACGAGCACAACCTCCCCGAGGAGCGCATTCACGAGGTCCTTCCGGCCAACACAGCGCTGTACACCACCATGGAGCCATGCAACGAGAGGCTCAGCGGCAACATGACCTGCGCGACCAGGATCTTGAGACTTAAGAGCGCGATCAAGACTGTCTACGTGGGAATCAAAGAGCCCGGGACATTCATCGCCCATAATGATGGGCAGGAAAGATTGGAGGCAAACGGTGTCAAGGTCGTGTTCCCTGTTGAACACTGGCGCGACAGGATCACCAAGGTCTCAATGACTGGTCACTGAAGGCTGAGATTGGAATATGTTGGCCAAGAAAAAGCATGAGGTTGCGGAAACACCCGGACGGCCCGTCCCGGCACCCGGCCCTAGTTCATTTTGACCCGTTTGCATAGGTGGGCGGGGTCCTTGCAGCACACTAATTAAAAGATGCATCCACCTACGCCCACGGGTAAATATGTCGCACAACGAGCTGCAGCCTCAGTGCATCCTCTCAAAAAGCTCTTGCTTCTTAGACAATTCTCATCAATCCACCACTGGCTCCGCCTAGAATGTCTCTCCCCGCTGCCTGACAAAATGGAAACCCAAAACTGAAACACATTCGTGGCGGTGCCTATTGTGTGTCGTTAGCCGCAGAATCGGCCTCCATGCTTCGTTCCGTAACCTTCTCCTTCGAGCTCGTGTCCTGCTATGGGTGGATTAGACGGTAATTCATGGGACTCCAGCCGCCCACAGGGGGGGTTCTCCTGCAATTGGCTACTCGATCATGATGGTGGGTGCATCCAGAAACGCCGCCTATAATAAACCCCGCCTCTCCGAGAGCCCGATCATCTCCAGCCATCGCGACGCTGCATAGATTCGGCACATTATTTGGCACAGAAAATGAACTACAACGGCGCAGATGGTCTCGAATTCGGGGCGGGGAATACCAAAATCGACCCGGCTGTGATGAGAGGTAAGCTACAGCCTTTTGGCGAACCCGCAAGATCTTGACATTGACTGCCTCTCAAGAACTGCCGGAAGGATGCAAAGTCAGATCTACCGAAAACCATGGTGTAAGCTTCTGGGCGCAGACGGGTCGCATCGATGTTTTGCTCCGCGATGGCACACCGCAATCCTTCTTCATCAAGGTCACTTCGAAAGAACTGGGCATGAATATGACCAGGGGTGAATTCCAATCAATGAGCACGATACATAACGTTCTGCCAGAATTTGTCCCAAAGCCCATCGCCTGCGGCACCTACGAGACGATACCAGACACTCACTTCTTCGTCTGCGAGTTTCGAGAAATGACTGACGATATGCCTGACCCACATAAATTTGCTGCTCTTCTGTCAACACTGCACCAGAAAAGCATATCGCCTACTGGCAAGTTCGGATTCCACATCACCACCTACGCGGGAAACCTGCCCCAGTTCGTGGCATGGGAAGACAGCTGGGAAGCATTCTTCGCCAAAACCATGAGACAGGCGCTTGACCTGGAGATAGAAAGGAAAGGGCCTAGTGAGGAGCTCAATGTCCTCTCCCGTGCTCTGTTCGAAAAAGTCATCCCGAGGCTCCTGAGGCCTCTCGAGAGCGACGGCCGAATAGTGAAACCTTCACTCGTTCATGGAGACCTTTGGTACGCAAATGCAGGGATTGATGTCGACAACGGCCAGCCTCTTGTCTTCGATGCGTGCTGCTTCTTCGCACACAACGAATGTACGTTCTCCTACGAAATACCTGCGATTGTCCATGCTAAATAGCTTGAATTTCAAGATGAGTTTGGGCAGTGGCGACCAGCTTGTAATAGGTTTGGGGATGATTACGTTGCTGCCTATAACACATTCGCCCAGATCTCGCCGCCGGAAGAGGATTTTGAAGGTCGTCTAGACCTCTATAGGCTGTGAGACACGCAGAATCTCTCCTTTTTCTTCCTGATCTATGGAGCTGATATCAAGCTAGGAGATTCGACACACATGTATCAGCGCTTTTTGTCCATAACGAGACACTCCGCACACAGTGAGGCTACTCTAAGCCTACCGTCTAGTTTGGCGGCTAATGAGCTTAACAGGGTCCTTGATGTTATGAGAGATTTGGTCCAGAGATATGGCGAGTAGACAGCCGCAATGATGCTATGCTATTTTTTATATCGTGTAGTTTTAGAAACTTGCAAAAGGGTGTCTATCGGATACATATGAATCAGCCTCAATCTAATGCTACTTTTACTCTGACTGTTCAGCGCCCTTTCCTTCAAAAGGCGGATCACGGCAGCCGTCGAAATGTGAGATAGATTACCCGACTATGTAAGCATCAACCGCGGCATACAAAAGATCTCGCCGAATTTATCGGATACGCTTTTGGTAGTAGGAAGAGCTTCTCTATTCCCCCTCCCCAATCAACGTATGCGGCGCTCTCTTTTCGGTCGCTCCACACTAATCAATATGCATTTATCCACGTAGATTCTCTGCCCACTACCGAAAACGCATCGGGTAAAGCCTTCGGGAGGCAGTCCATGAGGACTGGGTCTGGCGGTAAGGCGTTATGGTTGCTGTCGTGCAGCCGCGAGAGAAAGGCATGGTTGTTGTCAAGTTGGCTTGATAACTGTGATATAAGGGCACGGAGCATAGCAGACGCGTCTTGTTTGCCTAGTATTTCAAGTGAAGAGAAGAACGCTATGCCAATACATCGGTTCGCCGGGCGATTTTGAGAGGCGAATTGAATGGCTCACTTCTAGGGCTGAGCATTCAGCATGCTGTGCGGATTTGGGATCCCTAAAGATACTTTCAGGGGCCCTGGCCCGAGTTTTGGCGGCCTTGGAATAGCCACCTTGCATTCCAGTACATTGCATATCCCAGGACATCATATCCTCTTGCGGGGATGGCCTGTATCCAAGACGGAACAAACGTTAAGGAGAATCTCGTTCCCCCGAATTGGGATCAGTGTTGGCCGTTTTTGGACCTCCTCTCACCGGCCCTGGTTCTGGGCCGAGCCGTGCATTTTACACGGCCTCGTGGTGTAGTAGTCGTTTATGGTGGCTACTCGAGGACTTCGAGTCGGATAGACCTTGTAACCAGCGTCCCCGTTCTGTGCTTACTTTAGAACCTTGAGTAGCCCTGCGATCGACTGCACCTAAGTCCCTTACCCTGATCTCACCACCTTCCGATGGCGGCACCTTACCCTCACACCTGGGCTCGAAGGAGTCCTTCACAATGCCTGGCTTGTCGAGGTCACTCTCTCTGCCGATGGTAGCGCACGGAATTCGGAACGACTCCATATATCTCATCAAAGCGAAACCATGGCAGGGCTTGATAGCAGACCTTTGGCTCGCACTTTGCAATCATGGTCAGAGATGAAGAGAGTCTTCAAAATAAAGGCAGGAAAAGGGAGGAGGAACGAAGGAAATGGTAAGACGACATCGAGGGTTTGTACGCAACTGCCATTAATTTTCATCACTAACGGAGTTGGCATGAGTATATCATGGTTTCAGATTCAAGCTTCCGACTGCATAATCAATTCATATTTCTTTATGGCCACGACAGCAAATAATTGGGGTTTACAATGACCCGTCGGGGATCTTGCAGTTACGGGGGGATGGCTCTCCGCTTCGGCTTCACGGAGTGTGAAGGTAGATCTCGGGCTAAAGCTTCATCAAAACTGTCAAGCGGGCCGTCTTTCCTGTGCCTCTACCGGCTTGCTGGGTGCTCCGAGCTCTGTGGACGACCAATGGGTAGGGCGTCAAACTACGGGACACTTTTGTACTTGGTTAACGACGATGACTGACCAAGTCAGTGCGACCAACATCCACCAAAGGTCCAGCCGGCTTCATTGACGATTACTGCATGATTTCTGCGGTCCCACTCAAGGTGGCCTATACACGTGGCAAGCTCGACGTCCTATCATCATGCTTGGTCTTGTGGTATCTGCTGGGTTGCAGCCAAATTTTGTGGTCTGGAGCGCGCTGACGACAAGGATCATCTTCGAGTGCAGCAAATTCGATATAACAGAAGTCCAAAGCATCACCGATCGGCGCAATAGTGGGTTCTGATATGTATCTACACCCTAGGAATCTCTCGGCAGCAGGATCCTACGTCAGCCGGACAACCAACGGTGCGTGAGACTAACAGTCAGGGGCCCAGGCGAACAGTGAGGCACAAAATATGAGCTCTCCCCCCTTATTCACCCTCTGCTGCTCTATCCAACTCATCTCCGCCAGGAATTCAGAACAGACGCAATGCCTCCTTCTATTCATGTCAATGAGATCACCGACGGCGTGCAGGACGCCATCGGCAAAGGCTCCGGTACCACGAAGCCGCGCCTTCTCCTCTGCGCAAGCCCCATCGTAGGCCATACCGTACCCATGCTGAGACTCAACGAGGAACTAGCCGCACGCGGTTACGACATCTCCTTTCTCGCGGCCGAAGAATTTCGAAGCCAAATCGAAAAATCCGGATCCCGTCTCCTCCCCATCCCAGCTCAATGGACCCCGGAGTTTGTAGCCCTGCGGGATACTGTCCCTGGCGGGTTACCCAGGTTACTGTTCGACATGGAACATGCTTTCCTGGGGCAGATTCCGCCTCGCTGGGAGAAGCTTAAAGAAACGCTGGAATTCCTCTACGAGGAGGATCCCGCTCGTGATATCGTCATTATTACAGAGCCTGTCTTCATGGGCGCCCTCCCGCTTGTCCTGGGTGCCCCGTTGCCCAAGGGCTTCAAGACAAGACCCAAGGTAATTGGCTACAGTCAGTTCCCTTATATGGGCAAGAGTGTTATCACCGCGCCCTTCGGTCCGGGCCTGCCCCCTGACAGCTCAGACGCTGGGCGACAGCGCAACGCACTTATGCACGAAGAGTTCAGTAGAGGGCCCTTTGCAGCGCCGATTGCTCTTCAGAAGAAGTTGCTCGAGCAGGTCGGAGCCCGAGAACATGACCCAGAAGAGAGCCTGATTGATACATGGATCTGCCACTACGATGCAACCTTCCAGGTGTGCCCGCCCAGTCTCGAGTACGACCGCCCGGACATATCACCCAAAATCAAGTTTGCGGGCTGTTTATCGCCTAAGCCGCTCAAGAAAGATTTTGCGTTCCCGTCCTTCTGGGAGGAAGTTACGCGAGGAGACCGCCCAGTTGTCCTGGTGACACAGGGGACGGTTGCCGTCGACTACTCTGAACTCTTGATCCCCACAATCGAGGCGCTGGCGGACCGCGAAGACCTCCTTGTGGTGGCTATTCTGGGAGTCAAAGGCGCCTCGCTCCCAGAAAGTCTAAACATTCCTGCCAACACCCGGGTCATCGACTACTTGTCGTACGATGCAGTCCTGCCGCACGCTGCGGTATTCGTGATGAATGCTGGATACGGTGGAGTGATTCACAGTGCGTGCCACGGGGTGCCGATGGTATTGGCCGGAGAGACGGAAGACAAACTAGAGGTGGCCATGCGCGCAGAGTGGGCGGGCGTGGCGGTCAACCTTCGAACAGCAAAGCCGACCAAGGAAGCGGTGCGTGAGGCTGTGATCCGGGTTATGGCGGAGCCGAGCTTCAAGAAGAAGGTTCTTGCCATGAAGGCGGAGAATGACGCGCTGGACACGTTGGCTATTGTGGAAAAGCAGATTATGAATCTTGCGCAGTAGATATGACATGTAGGTGAAGTACCACACAAGCGACGAGGAATAGGATGATGTTTACACCTGGGTTCAGGACATGATGCATGCGGAAGTACGGGTGTCTATCAAGTGAACGCATGAAGGCGGAGCAGGGGTGTAGGCCCGAAACCACTGCTTTATCATGGCCATGACAAGCTGATGCGCATAAGCCTCATGGAGTAATAATGGGCTGAAGCGGCGATTATGTGACCTACACGGATACTATGATCTACAAGGATTATACGAAGAACAGCGCGCTGAGATGGGAAGTATGCATTAACCTACTAAGAGTACGATTATACTAAGTAGGGACAAATAAAGAATATAAAAATAGCTGCGTTAGAACTAGAATAAAAAGGACATTTTATAGCACGTTCCTCAGGGCATAGGCGAAGGCAAACCGGCCGCGGTTTGCACAAAAGAGCGTTTGGGAACGAAGCTTAAGAGCTGGCTCTGTAAAGTGTCTACAGCTTCAAAGAAGAGTTGGGGATGGAAGAAGGCGCATTGGGATTTTGGGACAAATTGCCATGTAAGCCCCAAGACTATCGCAGAAACCTAGATAGACGAAGTTCTACATGAAATCCAAACTCCAAGAACATCTACGATTGGAAGAATCGCGTCTGACCCGGTTGCTAATTGATTCATGAATGTGGCTGTTGACGTCGTGATGGCAAACGGGGTCTGCTCATGCCTCGTTTCCTTTTTAACTAGTTGTCTCAGACCTTTATCTTCTAGTATATACACTTTCCCCTACTGCACTACCTGTTCGTGCATCACAAATATTGAATCCACAGTCAAAACTTCGACACTGCACCTGGATAACGGGTTGCCTTTAACACCCGCTTCTTTTTTTTTCTTGGACTATGATAGTCTCCCCAGATGCTGCAATGGGGAAGTCTGTGGGAGGGACAATTGCTCCATTGACCTTAATTACCGAGGTGTCAAGTGAATTGATCAATGGCGTTGGTAAGTGAACCAGCCCACCTTCAGGTCCAGTGACATTCATCTGAACAAATCCCGAGCCGTCGAAGTGCCAGTGGACGCTGATGTCACCCTTTTCTGTGTGCTGACGACCATTTGCAAAGCTCAACCCTAGCGTCATTGGCTTTACTACCCAGTCCTTGAAACCAGGCGAAACAGGCTGGATGCCCAATACAAACCTGATGAGCTCAGCAGTAGGACCAGCCGCCCACCCGTGGCAAAGGGACGTGACCAACCCCAAGCCGGGTGTGCCGTCGGGATCAAGAGTTTCCCAGAAACAGTTTGTGTAATTGGCGTTTTGAGGATTTGCCATAGGTGCCCAAAGTCTCTTTAAAAGGCCCATGGCGCCAGCACTGTCACCAGACTCAAAAGCTGCACGAAGGTGATAAGAGGAAGCGTAAGGACTTATCTTTTGGGCAAAGCCAGCAGATACTGTCGAATTGGAGAATGCCAATGGCCCGGCTGGGAGACGGAGCTCTCGTTCCATGGTTGACAGCAGCGCTGTGATGGATGCGTTGTTGGCTTGCGGGACACCGGCCAGGATTGCAATAGCCTGCGCATCTTGGGAGAATCCGGTCCGAACCTCTGAAGTGAGAACGTACGCCCCAAGAGAGGTATCGAAAAGCTGTTCATGCATGGCTCGTCTGAGACTAGCAAGTCGAGCCTCGTAGATACTCGTGTCTATCCCAGAATCCTTCAGAAACCCAAGGCTTTGTTGCAAAGCGTATGTGTAGACTGCGTTGAACTTGGAACTGGCGCCTGTCTGAGGGGGGTCATAGTAGTTCCAATCGCCAGTGAAAGATGGATCGTCAAGCGTAAAAAGACCATTTACGACTCGGAAGTCAGCCCAGTCCAGCATCCTGGTGATTGCAGGAGCCCATTCCCGAGCAAAGGCCACATCGCCAGTGGCCACGTAGTTCTGAGCGAATGCGGTGATGAGATTAAAAGAATAACCAATAAGTCCTGTCATATTCGCAGGAATAAGGTCTGGCAAAGGTCCTTGTTGGATTTTTGCTGTAGGAACGAAAAATCCGGGAGTCAATTGAAATGATCCCATAAGAGTAAGAGATCCCTGTGCAAACGAAGAGCCGTACGTGCTGGCAAATGATGCTGCAAGAGCGATATCGAGATCCCCATTATATGCGATTCGATCTCTGCGAGAACCATCAACAATAGTGTCGGCTGGGTTGCTGCCCATGAGAAAGTCATCTAAGAAGCTCCGTTCCGTTAGAGCTGACGAATAAATTACATCACCAGTCAGGTCGGTTGCCACAAGATCGCGGTAATAAACGGAGTGACCGAGAGGAGCGCCGAGACCAAAAGATCCAAAGAACCGCTTATCTTGCGAGAATGATAAGATGGTGGAATTGTTGACCGCGACCTGAATCCCTGTGGCTTGAACAGTTGTAGCAATAGCCACCCAGGAATTCAAGTCCGGTGAGAGAGTAAGATCCGCCGAGGCTATGACGCTTCTCTCGAACAAGGCATAAACGCTGCCCTTTGTGAAATCACAAACAATATCGATACCATTGCTCAAGGTATCCATGAGGACGGAAACCATGAGCGCGCCAGTTGTAGGCTTTGCTTTGAATGACACTTGGTATTCAAGAAGACCTGTGGCCGCTGCACCTGCAAGAGGTTGTGAGGCAAGACTCTCGACAAAGGCCCCATCATTGCTGACGATCCAGAAATCAGGAATAGAGTTCTTGGGTATCTCGGTTAACTGGGCAGTGCGAGCACCTGTGTGCCAGATTCGTGTCAAATCATCGTCCGAACACTGGAAAGAACTGGGCAATTCAGTGAGTGGAGTCGTGTGGACGGTTTGCCTAACGCCGACATTCTGCAGAATAAGCTCTCCAGCGGTCGAAAGATTGAGCTTTTGATATCGGAACGCTCCTTGGATAAGCCGAGCCTCGTGCAAAGATGTTTTGGTAATATTGAATCCTTTGACACGGTGTGTTTCCATGGCAGCTGCCAGAGGTAGGGGTCCGTCGCTCTGTAAAGCACGGGGTTAGAAATCCTTCGAGGCAGACGATATTCTGAGACAAACCTCATACTGGCCTAAAGACGCCGCCGACTCTGCAAAGGTCACCTCGAAGCGGGAGGTATCTCCCGAGAGGGCAACAACTTCGAAAACCGGGTGACCCTCAAAGTTCTGGCCGAAATCAAGGATGGAGATGGCAGGCGTGACGCCATCAGAAACCAGTGTGATTGGACCATCGGAGCCATATATCAAGGCTTTCTCGTCGCTTGAGATTGCCAGTGACACAGTGAACACCGCTGCAGAGTGCAGTAGGGTAGAAAAAGAGACTGACTTCATTGCTAAGTTTCTGGGCTGTATCAGAGCAAGCAGGTCCACATGGGGGACCTTTTACATTTGATCAACCGAACTGCGCGTGCCATAGTCATATGCCTTGTTCTGTACAAGCCGAGGCTCTTGCCCATACCTCCTGGCACGAGCTAGTCGAGCTTGGCAACCTCAGATTAGTCGGGACGACGGTGGTGGAGTTTACGGACTGTCCGCCTTACGATACCGGTAATGCGTAACACTAGAAGGAGACCCTACCAGTAGGCTCCGGGTTCCGAACGTTGGACATCATGCAGATGGGGTGGGGATCGTGATGAACCGCAGCACCCCCAAGCTCGCCAAGCCCGCCTACGTGCTGTATCATTTCTTGAAGGGACGATGAGCCACTCCAGTATGCGGCCTGTGATTCATTGATGCTCCACAGCATTTGCAAACCACGAGCGGCATCAGTTGTTGAGACTGGGGGGGTCAGGGGCCAGTTAATGCCGGCATGGATCGTCAAGGTAAAAGCATCCCCACATCGTTCTACTCTCGTTTACTAGACTTTGCACTCGTTCTCGTTTAGATCGCGTAACGCTCGTTTACACTCGGACCCACCGACCTACCCGAGAGAAGCGCAAGCTACACAATGGCGACGCAAGTGCAGACCCATGACAGCGAATGCCTTGTGTCAGTCACACGCTATATTACGCTCCAGATTACATGTCAGTACATGGGACGGGCCAGGATGCTAAAGTCAGGTCCCGACACAACGGCGTGAACGCTTTCAGTGCCACCTTGAGGACATTTAGTCCTTGTTCTAGGATCCTCATGTGGATCCTGTGTGATGGGTTCTACGTTTCATCTATTTATCCAGCAGTCATTGCATGTGCCTTGTTATAGCTGTGATATTAAGTATTATGGTGATCGAAGCGTCGATTCCTTGGCTCTTCGATAAACCAAGAGGTGCAACCATGTAGATGGGGAGGATTCGAAGGGTTCTGCCTAGAGGATTCCGCACCTATCGATACAACTTATGTACTATAGTCTATTTGTGCATTACTAGACGTAGCATACCTGCCACCATTACGAACCGTATTGCTCAGTCCACGCCCCGACCTATTGCCGATATAAGCAGCCGACCTTTGAGATTTATACAGTTGAAATTAGTGCGATCGTTACAGTCTGCTCCTGCGCCTTATTGACCATCCTTTAGGGGAGCTTCTCAAGAATTATCTCACTGTCAACACCGCTTTCTTGGTTCACCTGAGCAAGGTTACTCGATCCTGCCTTTGGCCCGTTTTGAAAACAAAAGCATGGAACTACTCGAAGTGAGGAAAATGAGCCTATCACCCGCCCTTTTCGATTTGTTTGGCAGTCTTATCACAAGGCATAGCCATCCATTCGTTGATAGGTGAAAGCAGCTCCTCTGACTCTTGATGCAGAGCTTCAACTGCAAGTCTCATATGCGAAGTCATTACAAAATACAGGTGAATAAGCGTCCTTATTCATACATGACGCCAGGCTGTGGTAAGAGCTTTATACAGCGCAGTGCACTGGTGGTTCACATTCGAACAGATTCTAGTGAAAAGCCTAATCAATTCCGACACTTAGGCTGCAAAAGTTGGTTCTCGGACGTAGATTGTGGCTCCTAGCATTTTTAAAATGTCTGCTCACAACCGTGAAGTCCTGCAGACTTGCATGTCGTCAGAATATTCACAAAGGGAAACACACCTACAAATGCAGTCACAGTGAATGCTTTAAGAGGTTCATGACGAAGATTAATGTGGTTACATGATAGTATCTCAACAAATATGAAGTTTCCGCCAAAAGACCACCATGGTGAAGCATCAGCGGATATCTGACCAACACAGACCACAACATCATGAGGTTCCTGGCGATTGCTCCGCGAACTTTGACAGCAGAGTGACCTAGCTCACATCTGTATTGCCGGATATTTTAAGGTCCGAAACTGCGATATAGTTCCAACACATCATGCGTTCGGATGTAGCTATCTATCAGTATGCTTCTTCAGCCAATTTAGGACAGGTCATACACCATCACGAGATGCAACATCATGGCGGTCATCACAAGAGCAACTCTGGCACGATGTCTAACCCTCATGTCTCACCGTTCCTGAAGCAGCAACGGGCTATTCCAATCCTTCAACCGACTGCTGACATACCTCATCACTCACTCTAGCTTGTGGATCAGCGCAACCTTAATATGGCAGCACTGACCACTAATCTTGTACCACAACCATACCAAGGTCTAGATCATCACACGATGCGACCAGGAATGAATATCACAGGGTCTACTTACTATCTTTCTGTCCCGACACAGGGCACACCTAGCTCTTCCTCTACTAAGTCAAGTTTACTCTTATCAAAAAAAAAAAAAAGAGGATAACTATAAAAGCAAAGCAACCCAAGTCGATGCTGGTCTTCTTCATCGCGGCTTGCTCCTGGGGCACCACCAGCCGTTAACCAAATATCGTCCAACCCTAACGCGCATCCTAGCGCATGCTCGGCAACATATTCCCCAGCTCGAACAACCCCTCACAATTATCCCAATAGACCAGTATCATCAGTAGCCCCTACCACACGAAAAGGAAGCCTGGTTCAGTGTCGGTTACTAGTTGAGGTTGTCAGAACTGACCAATTCCCCACATTCCGGTTTTATGTAACACGGCGGAAATTGTGAGGCGAAGCTTTGGTTTCAGTATCCATCGATGCTGATTCCCAACACCGAACAATCGATTTAATCAATCCTGGAGGCTAATGTAGTATGCGGCTATTGCGCTCAACTTCACTCCACCCCACCAACGAGTTTACAGTGAGAAACGACGAGAATACCCCCAGGAACATACCGCAGAAACGTGTAGCCTCGATCGCCGAAGAGTTTCTCGCATACCTATTAGCAGACAATAAGTGAAACTAACTTAGATGATCTCGAGCTGATTGGAATGCCGCCCACCCCTCTGAGAGAGTCCGAGGGTCGACCAAGCCGTGTACGCCATTGCGCTGCCCGCTTTGGCGAGGATGAGGTTTATGCACTACAACAACGAAGCCAAACGTTGAGGTTCACGAAATCTGCCTTACCTGAGCAATCTCAACTAAACTTTTCCACAGTAGAAAAGCCTTCAGCCTTCGAGATCTCACAGAAGAGCACATTACCAGCAGACCGTCGAGCATATATCCGGGCATCAATTAGCAATGGGTAGAAGAACCTGGATGAGTATTACAACAAGCTCAGAAAATTGCCCTTGTTCGCAGCACCAATCCCACTTCATCTGAGGTTCAGGATCAGCTGGCTGAGGCCACTTGGGTCTCAGAGAAGCAGTTTGTCTGGGTTCGTGATGCCAAGGTGGGAATAAAGGATTATTTAGTCCGTTGACGCGACATAAACCAGGAGAAATATGTGGAAACGGCGCAGTACGACGCAACACCAAGAAGGATGGGTCAGGAGGATGATTAGCACACTCAACGGGTTAACAGTAAGGACGTGAAAACGTTTATAAAGAGTGGCAAGACCAGCAAGCCGGAGAGGTATCCCCGTCTCGAACCACAGGACACGTAGGATCCTATCCAATAGTGGAGGGGTTACAAGACTTCATTCTTTCACTAAGCGGCCTTGTTCTAGATATCTGTGCTATTTCTGGCGATGGCAAGTGATTTCAATACGCAATTAGGTCTAGCCAAGCTGGAATTGATATCTCACAGGCTCTCGATGGCCAGAGACATATTGGAACGTGTCCAGTGCCTCAAGAGCTGAACCAGACACGGCGGGGTAAAGCGGGGGGAGCTGGGTAGGTAACCGAGGTATGCAGGAACCGCCACATAGTGTTGATATAGGGAATCAACTTTGGGGTTACATTTGATTTGATTGACGTATGATGGGCCTCGGCGCTTAGTTTTGTTGGGTAAAGAGACGTGGAGCAACGCGATCCAAGGGGGAAGTGCTGCTTACCAAAGTGCTTCAAGGGCACCCATCATGATACCAAGCACCATTCAAGTTCAATGTCAGGGAAACATTAGAGCATAGCCACGTGTGAGAGGTTTTGAGTGGCTAATGCCGAACTTCTCGCCGAACCCCCACCTATAGCTAACCAAGTCAGCACGTACAGCAAGTTGCTAAGCGTGATGCTGTGTGCAGTATCGCTAGGAGATACTTGCCTTTGAGTCTAAATTAGCCGTCGCGTGAGAGATGTCAGATGTCGCATCGTGCAAAGGGTAGTGTACGGGAGCGCTGGCACACCATCGCATACATATTATTATCAGGTGATGGCCTTAATTTACAGCTCATAAACAGAAATTGCCCTTGTCAGCCCCAGTTAGCTCCGGGATGACTGCAAAACGATGAGCATCACCTTAGGATTATGTGCATAGTCAAACATGGGCGGTTCCTTTTACGGGTTGACCTTTTTTGAGTTTGTCGCGCCTTGCAAGGGCTTTTTCAGAGCTACCTTCCTTTCTCATGTGGGTTTATCGTCAAGAATGCTCTGCAGTAGTTTGTCAACTGCGGCAATACCAGAACTTCTGTTATGGGCTAGTTTCTTACCACTTGGAAGTACTTTATTCGCAATTGGCGGATGCGTTCCTGATCCGGTGACTGCGGCTCCTCGAGACCCGGAGGGCTAGATGATACATCCTTGCAAAAAGGCGGGGAACTTCATCAATCTGATGCCGATATGAGGGGGTCGCAATAATGAGACAGTAAACCTAGAGCAGATGCCGAGGTTCAACTTCGTTGCAGGGACCAAACTTTTTAGACAAAGGAGAATATAGTCACAAATACACTAACATTGACCTATTCCGGTATCTTCTGCGACCTCGGCTTTCATTGCTTAGCGGCGATGTTTCATCACAACGAGTCTGCTTAATGTAGTCACATTTATTTCTATCTCAAGGTATATAAAGACAGAAATCTCTGGATAGAAGTAAGTAAGCACACTTGCCCTCATCAATTCAATCCGCCTTCTTAACCTCACAAAAGCAGCTTGTTAGACACTATGCTGTTCATTCTTTACCTCGCAACCGGATTGCTCCAGGCTGGGCTCATCATCGCCCAGACGTGTCCTGAAATTCCAGACACGGGAGTCGTTATTGGCGACCCAGTCCCAATCAGGCCGGAGCACATCCCCCAGGGCTGTTCTGACTTTGAGATCCTCGTTGGTAAGCAATTCACCTATAGCATCCCTAACAAAAGGCTAACTATCAGCCAAGCCCGTGGCACTAGCGAACCGAATGACGAATATGGCAAGTTTGGTGTCATTGTCGGAGACCCTATTGTCAGCAATACTACCCTCATCTTACCTGGATCTAGAGGCTATCCTGTGCAGGTACGTCCATGGCCCCCCCAGTGACCCTTTGTGTCTCCAAGGTAGAGACTAATTTTGCGCAGTACCCCGCAAGCTCAGCCATCATCTCTAGCACCCGCCAAGGCGCCGAAGACGTCGTGAATCGGCTTACGACCCAGGCTGCCGCCTGCCCAGGTCAGACCTTTTCTCTAGTCGGGTATTCCCAAGGCGCCGCTGTGATGCATGCTGCTGCTAGGAGTATTCCACGTAGCCTGTATCCTAGAATCAAATCTCTGGTCATGTTTGGAGACGGCTACCTTCGACTAGGTGACACGCTGAGTCGGTTCCCCGCCGGCCTTGACGAGAAGGTCAAGCAGGTGTGTGCGGAGGGAGACCCTGTAAGTATAAACAAGTGGCAAGCGGGGCTCCTCATTTATCCCAGCCGACGAGTACTGATAAAGCATGCAGACGTGTGACCGTGATGGAACCTGCACCTACTATCACCTTACCTACATACGACCCGAGTACATTGATCCAGCTGTTGAATTCATTGTGGACGGGTTCGAGGGTCGGCTGATGGAGACTGCGGATAAGAAGAGATTTTGAGCGAAGAGGGCTTGAGAACTGCAGTCACCAGGATCTGGAACGTCTGAACTATTTTGCCATGGTGGTATGCTTTCTTTTTGTACGCCACATGGCATCGATATCTTGTCTCTACTCCGCACCCGTGCCTGTCATTGGTCCGAGCCTATATACACAACGTACTTGCCCGAAGTAAGGATGGACTAGTTATAAGAACGAGAATAAAACTCAAGCCGATGGGTTTGACCTGTTTGGTGACGAGCGTCTAGAACCAATTCACCCCAACCCGAGCTTGTATAAATCAAGTCTTCAAGGAGAGCATTGCATCGGTAGCAAGAGCCAGGAGAATCTTTCTTGTTTCCAATAACAAGCATTTAGAGTATGCTTCCCCAGCCAATACTTTTACTTCTCTTCCCTGATACTATCCCTTTAAAGATTTCGGCCGTACCACAGACTGCATCAGCGGCGCGGTCAGCCACTGCTGGCGGTTGAAAGGTCGGGATTGCGCTATCGTAGAAGCTGAGGGCAATGAAGACTAGATTAAAGCGCCGTTCATATGCAGTGCCAGATTTGCTGGCGTAACGCAACTCACAGCGCGGGCGATACCTCGTGTGTACGCCGGTTTGGTTTCACATATAGACAGATCAGGCGCAGCAACTGGGCCGGGAGTTCGGACAGATGTCGTGATACTATGTAACCATTTTTTATTGAGTCAGTTTGACTAGAGAGCCACAAGCACATAGAATTTGGATGAACGAGTGCCAAAACACAGTCGCGAGAAGTTTGCTTCATGTATTGTCCTCCCGAAACGGTCACCACACAAATGGTCAATCGGCTGCTCTGCATGGCATCGAAGGTCTCATCGCGATTGAGCTTGTTGTCGAGGTTGAAGCGACGACACAGACCAGCCCAAGACTTTTGTGCCGTGCGTTAAGCATATTTTAGCAACTTCGTCTCGTTGGCATGCGATACAAGGTTGCTTTTCGCATTAGGTTTGGCACGATTGCTATGAGGGCGTCGAAAACGTGCACGTGACTCTTTACTTCGCGGCGGCCATTTTCGATCCCTTGAATTTTTACTCCGATAGAGTGGTACAAGACACCTGGCTCTGATAAACCCGAGTTTTCAGAGTCAGTAAAAACGGCGCTGCCTGCCACTGACAAAGGTCTCGCTCTGCGTCCGGTGTCGAGGCCGTTGTAACCGAGTTGTTGGTAGCAAGAGCGATAATCGGCCTAGGCTCGCAGTGAGGCGAGGGACCGACCGATCTGCAGATCAAATCTTAGCAGAGTTATGTGTGGTTTTTGGAGTACTACAAATTGGGCGTTCCATGATTCATTGCCTCATTGGCTTGTCCGGTGAACGGGCTCTGATGGGCTCGTAAAGCTACTGAGACGACTGCTCAATTTTGGGTCAGATCGAATTCTCCAAAGCCAGCCGCGCAACCTACCCTCTGGCGTTCATGGGATTTGGTCGTATTTGTGTCCTCTATGCTGTTGGTCCGTGATCGGCGGATGCACAGGGGAACCGGGGCAAGGGCCCGCACTGCTGGGGCGGCGGTGGCCGCCATCCATCGGCGGCTCTGCTTCGAACGGATAGCGCGTGAGGTGGTGTTCTGGCATGTTTGTGTTGGGCGATGCAACAGGGGGTCCAGCGTTCTAGGCGAGTCTGCATCTGCATCTCCTGCTGGTTCTCGTAAGCTCGGCGACGACCGGAGGCCCTCCCTCAAAACTGTACTTCGCCCCGGCACAGTACAGGGCTGTTCCGAACTCCAATGGCGGAGGAAGAGCGCAGTTTAATGCAGAGTTTCGCGACTGTCAAAGTGCTCGGATGCGAATTCTTGATGGACTGCTCGTGCAACCGCTAGGGTCTGGCCCAGCAGGCTGGGAAGAGGGCGGGGATGGAAATTTGTGTCCAAGTTGTGCAGCGCGGTCTCTTTGTATTGCCAGGGGCCGGTCTAGAACAGGCAATGTAGCATCGACAGAACGGGCCACAACGGCGAAAATCGTACGACGGCAAAAATGTCGTGGTATCATTGGCAAAACCACGCCAGCCGTGCATTTGCGGCATCGATGCGTCAAAAACAGAAAGGCAAAATTGCAATATATAGAAGATGCTGCGCTATTCGACATCTGCTCCTACAGCATAGTGCCAACAACTACTGCAACTACAAATACATTCACGACCATGGAAAGTTCTGCGACAAGCGACATGGGTTGGCAAGACCCGGCAGCCGCTGGAGAAAAAGCTTTGCCAGACCACCACCAGGCCTTGAGGGGCCTGCCTGACCCCGATCAGGGCAAGACGGACGCCGAGAAAAAGATGATCGTGCGTGGAATTTTCTCACCTGCCATATGCATTAAGACAGCAACTGATACGACACAGGACAAAAAGCTGATGCGAAAGGTCGACTTTTGCCTTGTTCCTTGGCTTTCACTACTGTATGTTCCCGCTCCCAACTTCAAGAGTCTGCAAGGCGCTGACTTTTCAGATATTGTCTTTCCTTCATCGCCAGAACGAACATCGGAAATGCCAGACTCCAAGGAATGGAAGACTCGCTCGGCATGGATGGTATGAACCGCTTTTCAAAGACCTCGACACTTTAATTGTTGACAAGTCATAGGAATCGATTACAACATGGCCTTGACGATATTCTTCGTCGCCTACGCTTTCTGCGACCCTGTCGTCAACGCCATCCTCAAACGCACATCACCGCGCATCTTCTTCACCTGCATCATGGTCATCTCGGGGATCATCGTCACACTCACTGGGCTCTGCCAAAACTACGGAGGTCTCTTGGCGGCACGCCTCTTCCTCGGCATCGTACAGTCAGGCTTCTTCCCGGGCGCCAACTTTTACATGTCATGTTGGTATACGTCTCACGAGATTGGCCTGCGAAGCGCCATCTTCTTTTCTGCTGCAGCTCTCGCGGGATCCTTCTCCGGGTTGCTGGCGGCAGCGATAGCAGCCATGGATGGCGTGGCTGGATTAAATGGGTGGTCGTGGATCTTCATCCTGTAAGTGGCGGGACCCATCTCACTGATTATGCTGTACAGCTGACTTTGAGAAGTGAGGGTATTGTAATGGCGGTTTTGGGTGTCTTCAGCTGGTGGATGGTATTCGACTGGCCCGAAACTGCACGCTTCCTCGAAGCCGATGATCGAGTACGTCTCCAGCGTCGACTGATACTCGACAAGCAGGGGCCAACGGCCGAGGGTTACGATAAGCGATACATTTACGAGGCCATCAAAGATTGGAAGACGTACGGCTACATGTTCATCTACATGGGCTGCTTGATGCCGCTGTACGCTTTCTCACTATTCCTGCCAACGTAAGTGTTGCGATGAAGCCTCGACTCCGAGCAGCATTGACGTTTCTTTGCAGAATCATCTACGGTATGGGTCACCACGGCACCATGGCCCAACTTCTTTCCGTTCCGCCTTACGCTTGCGCAGCCTTGGCCACGGTCGTTGTGGGCTTCACGGCCGATCACACGCGGTGGCGTGGTTACTGCAACATGGCCTCTGCCTCAATCGCCATCGCTGGTTTCCTCATTCTGCTTTCGACATCGAACTCGCAGGCCCAATACGCAGGTGTCTTTCTGGGAGCGATGGGTATCTACCCCGTAGTGCCGAACTCGCTGTCGTGGGTGTCCAACAATACAGAAGGTTCTCTGAAGCGAGCCATCGCCCTCGGCATGGTCATCGGATGGGGAACCCTCAATGGTGCAGTCTCAAGCAACATTTACATGAGGGCCCAGTCACCGCGTTACTGGACTGGTCACGCGGTTGTGCTGGCCTACCTCGTGCTGTTCCTGCTTGGTGGCAGTGTTGTGATGCACGTGGCTCTGTTGCGGGAGAACCGCAAGAGGAAGACGGGTCAGCGAGACAATATGTTGGCGGGGCTGACCGACGATGAGGTTTTGGTAAAGGGCGACAAGCGACCTGACTTTCATTACACTCTATAGGACCGGGACGACTATACATGATGGGAATAGAGGGGAAAAACCCGATCGGATGGGAATTATTGGAAGACGACTAGATATTTAGAATATTTTAGGTAATGGTAATTGGAGCTGCTAGACTATGCATACAACCATGTACTGCCGCCATTTTACTCGGAAACGATCTCAATCTCCTGATTGAGACAAATGTGCCAGTTATCCGCTGCATGCGGGTTGCCAAACGGCGCCAGAGCCGCGACCCGGAATACATACTTGCCCGGCTTGATCTGCGTGCCGTCGGCCAGCTTGCCGAGCCACCAGGCCTGCACAGGCACGTCTCGCGGCAGGTTGTGGCTGG
This sequence comes from Stachybotrys chartarum, assembly GCA_001021365.1. Taxonomy (NCBI): domain Eukaryota; kingdom Fungi; phylum Ascomycota; class Sordariomycetes; order Hypocreales; family Stachybotryaceae; genus Stachybotrys; species Stachybotrys chartarum. The sequence goes on from LDEE01000005.1 coordinate 2,109,982, forward strand.
GGAACGACCACGTGTCGTCGAGGTCGTGGACGTCCAGGTTAGTGATGGGGTTGCTGGGCGTCAGGTACTCCATGTAGTCGAAGCTCGTCGCGGAGCCGACAAACTTGTTCTGGCCGGGCACGGGGGGGTACACCCACCCGTGCTCGCGGTAGTTGGCCTTGAAAATCTGTGTGCGTGTAAGTTGCTGGATGCTCGACGCTTCCCCCTGGTGAGTGGAGATGAGCCGAAGCGGAAGACGGAGTGTAGCTTGGGGAAGTCCTGCACTGTGGCGGAAAGGTTGAAAGTGAACTTGCATTCAGTCAGTCTCGTAGAGACAATCTAGCTCAACAAAGATGAAGATATACGTTGACTTATCAACATGGAACGTGTAGTTCCGGCCAGAGGTGATCTGCGGGTACCCGCTCTGCCTGAACCAAAGGTCGGGGATGTCCCGCTTGAGGCTGGCCGTGACGCCAAAGTATAGATCTAGCTGGTAGATAGGAGAATTCAACCATATATAACCCCACGAGACGCTCAACTGACCTGACAAATGATAGCAACCGGACGGGCGGCTGTGAATAGCGTTTGATTGGCTGAATCGAACATTCAATTGCTGTGACAAGTGGTAGCGATTGCAACCAAATAGGGAGCTGCAACAACAGCCGCAAAGGCTGCGAATAACCTTTTATAACCTCACGAGACTCTCACGGCCGCTCATACCGTTTCACCACTAGGCAAAAGATCGGGCATTGATTGCAATAGCTTATAGGAAGCTCCGTTACGGCACAACTCGTAACAGAGACTCTTCAATTGGCCTGACAACAGCCTAGTTCCGCTACCTACATAAACCGACAATTACTCATCTAACCTGTTATTGAGTCCAACCGTCACGCATCTGGGAGTGGATTTGTGCCTTCGTCGATCCCATGTTTCATTTTGCGATGCGTCTGTCTGTCAGCGAAGGTCTGAAAGGTCTGATCACATAAATCGCAATCAACTGGAGCCTGTGATCGTTGTGATCAGTGCTGAGGCCAAGCTTCAGGACTAAAATACGACGAGCAAGAAATGTCATCTACCAACCTTGTGGCGCTCCTGCAGCTCCCGTGGCACCCAGCTCAGGCTTCCAGTGAAGACCACGAACAAGCCCATCTTGAACATCTTGCTGTCTTTTCCATCAGTGCCGCAATTCAAATCTCTTGCGAAGCTTGACACCTCCTCTCTTAAGGTAATGAATTTTGTTGGTGCTTCCTCAGGCAAATCCTCGTCAAGTAGTATTTCGCGCTGTGCAAAGACCTTGACGCATCTGTAGGCAATGTAGGCGACTGTGATCGATTATATGCCTCACGCTGTGGAATTACAACACTCGCATTGCTGCCACCGGTACCCATCTTGGTGCGCAGCAGCGCCGAAATACCAGATGCGTCCGGGTCGAGAGATGGGTAGCCAAATGTTTCGTCCAAGCCGTTAGCAGCCAAAAACACATCTAGTACTGCCACAGGCACTTTGAAGCCTCGTAGAACTGTGGTCAGCGTCATTGCTGCGATGTGGCAGTGGACGTGGACTCAATATGTCGAGTAGCTTTCACAGGGCAGAGCAGAACAGAAGGAGGATGAAGATGCCGCCGCGCCAGGGGGGCATTTTCTCAAGGAGATGGAGAGGGGTGGGGCTCCCGTATTCTTCCATCAAAGTCGTGGCTGTTGCGACGCAAGGCATCGACTACAGCAAGGAAGATGTAGTCTGGCATCACTGGCAAGCCATTTGCAGCGTCTACTTCGACACTACTCCTATGGCTGGCGGCCCCATTTATAGTGTCGAGCGAGAAGCCTACAAAGGCTACTCCCCTCACGCGGACGAACATAAGCCGGATACCATCGTGGTGCGCGTCACGCATGTTCTCCAACATCCTGGACGACCCTCCCCCGCAACTCAGCGCGACTGCCTCTGGGTAGAGTTCAAGGCACCAGACAAGGATGTATTGTATATAGATATAGTCAGTTCGACGAGCACTAGCGCTTTTGGATCAAGCCCGTGCCGACTTGCACCGGCGGGGCCTAGAAGCCAAAGTCCTTTTCAGTGCTACCCAAGTAGTTAATTATCTTACTTATGCTTAAGATACATAGTACGATGAGGGTCAAGCTGATAAGCGTAGAGTGCCACGCCTTCACGACGTTCTCGAGGGACTGCAGCGAACCCGTGTTGAGGCTGTCCGACTCGACCGAGGTTCCCTTAAAATCGGCCGAGTCAAGGACCTAGACTACGCGGCTACCGCGTGTGGACTCAATTTCCCTGATCACGTCTTTTCCGTTGTGTTCTGGCCAATCTCGGCAAAGAACCTCTTAGGCGTAATGGAAGTTTCGCCGGTGAAGGTCTCATTGACATGGATGTCACGGCGGAAGGAGCTGGCGCTGACCAAGCTGCTCAGCGCAGCCAAGCTGGGGACAAGTTATGCGACTCTCATGTTGTCTGACTCGGCTGACTGCCTCCGATGCCTAGTGGCAATGCCTTGGCACCGTTGCCCAGGGTTCTTATACGTCCTGTGCCAAACTCCGCCGACATCGATCGTACCCGTCTCGTATGATCGCTCCCACCAACGTCCCGTCCTGAAATTTTCAAAAGGACCTGGGTGGTCCTACTTATCATGGTGCCGGGGGTGCGAGGTGCCAAAGCGGCATTGTGAAGGTCCTGTACGCTACGGAAGAGAGCCTCACGAAACAACAAAGATGTAAGTCGACTACTAGAGTGCGCCATCTCGTGTTCTCAAATCCAAGGATGCAGCTATGCTCGAATAGACTGGTGATTAAAGACCTCTGGTTCAACTGACAAGTAGATATAGATTCTCGTACCAAACACTGGGCGAGAATGAAGTTTGATCCACATCCAACGCCTGTTTCTTGTGCTGGCTGGGGTCCAGCCTTTGACCGATAGGTAACGAAATTGATCCTTACGATGAAATTCGTCCCACCTCACCTTCAGCGAGCCTTGGGCTACCTGGTGATCTTTTTGACCATGATCTAGTGCCTTGAGCTGACTCTCTTCATGGGTCATCCGTTCTAAGGATCGGAACGAGCATACCTAATAGAGGTAGAGGGGAGAAAGCTCGGCGGTACTGAAAAGATTGATAGACAATGAGACACATAGACTAATAGAATTGATAATCATTTATGGAGCTAGAGTGTATATAACATACTCGACTCATTATTATTCTCTCTTCACGTTTGCGCCATTGAAGAGCGCAGTGGATCAATGTCGTTGGCATTGCATTATACATTCACCACAGCACCTGCATCCGTCACTTACGCCGGATACCCTCTATATTGAACGCCTGAGTGAAATGGTTGCTCTTAACTTCCACTCATGCCGTGCTTACGACTTCAGGAACGGCTTTTCCCTCTTGTAATGCAAGACGTGATAAGATTGGTCAACCCCTCGAAACACCAGCTCATAGCCAAGCGCGCCCTCGATCAAGCTGATGAGTAATGTTGGGGACGTTGTTGTGCTGCCAAAGAAGCCCTCCCCATAAATTACGAGCTTGTCGTAAGCTGTTGTGGTGCGGAGGTTGGATTGGTGCAGCTTCATTTCGGGACCCGATCGCTATGAAAATGTTAACATGTATTGCATTTCTAGAGACAAAAGAGAGAACAACCTTCTCGGACGAGGTCTGCCCCCATTTGTGGAGGTACGCATGCAGGAACTCGAGGGTGGGTGAATGGCTGCAATGGATCCTCGTTTCCTTTGCAGGGCCGGCGAAGACGTAAGTCATCAGTAGCGTATAGGGCGGCTGCGTGAACAGTTCGTCCGGACAAGCCAGGGTATTCGCATCTGGCATAGCTGAACTGGTGGTGTTTGCTGTGATTACTGACGGCACGTACGCGGGCGGAAGCTCGGATGCGTCTTGGGCCTTCCTGGAGATTCCGGCGCCAGATGCCGCATTGGTGCTGTTGATTGTGCCAAAGCTCTCGATTTTAGAGGGCGACTTGTCTGCTCCGAAAGCTAAAAGCAGCCGCTTGCGGAATATCGTGGAGGGCGCCGGCGAGCTGCGGCTGTTGGGCACGGAGATGATGAATCCGTGGCGAGCCGAGTCCCATGCCGTGAACGGTGAGCCGGAGTTTCCGACCTTGACGACCCGGTCAGCCGCGTTGTCGTACAGATTCGCGGAGGGAGAGAACTTGCCTCAACAAAGAGTTGCAGCTTGTGCGGTTGGGGTCCGCTCTCGATGCCATCAACGAGGGCTTGGATCCATACCTCGCCCGCCGCGCTTGGAGCGCCGACGCCGTCAATGTCCAGCAGTGATGCCAGCGCGTCGCACCATGCCGTGACAGTGGACGTGACGCTCTTGACAAGATCACCGCGGTCGGGGTAGACGGGGCCCAGGTGCTCGAGTATCTCAGGCCAGGTAGGCTCGCAAGCAACGCGGAAGCCAATGAGGTCGAATACGGTAGAAAAGCAAGGGCCTGGTCCTGCCGCATCGTCGACCCAGAATTTGCGGACGGCGGTTGTCAGTTTGAGTAGGCTGATGTCTTGTTAGTGACAAGTGCCACAGCGAGGCGACCCAGGCAGCCGAATGCTTGTTACCCTGCTGAAGACATGATCACCCCCAGGCACTGAGGCCGTTATTGGTACAAAGGTAGGCTGTCTTGAGAATTATTATTTGGCATCGATGGCATGACCAGTTTCAAGACGGAATCATACCATCTTATATTTCTCTCCTCGGTTTACTTCATCACCAGACATGCAGTTGTGGTGGTCCCAGACCGTGGCTGTGCCAACCAGGAACGCATCCTCCCATGGAGCACGTCTCCCAAAAGCGCTGGAAGCCAATTCAGCCCTGTCTCTCTGCTGGACGAGTTGGGCGCCCGTGCCAAGCATCGCTGTCGGTGGGCAATTCCAGCGGAGTTGCCACTGATCGACATCGCCTGGCATGGCCCGTAGGGACTTTGGGGCGCCCTGTCACAGTGGGTTGTATATAAATTTAGAGCACCGGATGCTTCAGGTGGCTGCCTGCCGCGATCGTCGCCGTCAAGTATGTCTCGAGACGGCAAATTCCACCAGCCAACCATGATTGTTATCATGCCCACGTGCAAGATGCTGACGATATTCTGAAAATCGCTGGGAATTGCTGCCATCAGAAAATGCAGTCTGAAATCATGCTGTCTACCTTCTCTACTTCCAGCAAAGAACCTCCACTTGATAGACGGCAAATGATCCATCCTCTTCATCAATCCACCTCTTCAAATCCCTTTCCATAATTCCTATGCCGTCTTCGCCCACCACCTTCTCCTTCGCTGTTTTTTCTCCCTCTGCCAATGGCCAAGCAACTGTGAGTCCGCGCATCGTCTTGCCGCCCTGCGAATCCGGATCCAGTCTTCCGAGGAGACCTTGCGCCCACCACTCGCGCTCTTCGGGGCTTGCGTAGATCTGCACACTGCCTCCAAGTTTCATCTTGCTTCGATCGAAACCGGCCTGTCGCGCCCATGCATGCAACGCTCTGCACTCGTGAAATCCAGGTGCGCCGGACGAGCGTACCATGGCGTCGAGAGCACGTGTGTAAAAGTCGAGGCCGGGGAGGTGCGGATACCATGCTGTCGAGTCTGCTTCGCGCATGGCGAGGATGCCACCTGGTTTGAGAAGACGATAAGCTTCCTTGATCGCCTTGACAGGATCGGGGATGTGGATGAGTGTCTGCGAGGTGTAGATAACGTCGAAGCTGCCGTCGGCAAAGGGCAGACCAGCCAGCACGTCGCCTGTCTGGAAGCCCAAATTCGGGTACTTTGAATGCGGATGGGCGGTAGAAGCATCGTCGACGACGCTTTGCGCCTGGTCAACGCCAACAACGCGGCCTTGGTTGCATTGTTCGGCGAACCCGGCAGTGATGGTTCCCGGCCCGCAACCAATGTCAAGGACATGGTCTGTAGGCCGAAGATGCGGGATCAAGAATGCCGCCGAGTTATGGATGGTGCGAGACTTGTGGCTGGAGAGCACAGCCTGGGTATGGGCCATTGTGTAGGAGGACATGATGCTCGCGCGCAGTCTGTAGAGTGATGAAGCTGTTAGCCTACGAACACGGCCGAGTAGATTCTGCGTAACTCACTTGTCGAGAGACTTATCGATACTGTTGACGAATTTGTTAGCGAATATGGACGAAACCCTTCGTGGATGAGGTCGGATTGATTCAGAAAATGGGTTGAGACGGGTGATGGGCATGACCTCACAACTCTAGCTTCATTAAATTCTAACCTATTCTGCACCACGTCCCACTTTATCGACCCAGCACGATTCTTTCTAGAGAGAGGATGGCAGAAGCTGACGCGGCAAACGGGAGCGTTTTTCCCGTATTAAGGCTCGTGTGGTCGCGATGCGTCTGCCGGTATCCGACCAGCACATGCGTCCCTCGTGGCTCAGTCTTCCGAGACTGATCCGCTTACAATACAGGGTCCCGGGGCTGCGCCTGGGGCCTGGCCATAAGGCAGTTCGGCATCAGACTAGGCTTCACCTGACGGGGCACCGGAGCGAGGCGGGCTGTGCTGGCGGGCCTTGGCTAGCATAAAGACCCCCGACGGCCACTGCCGTTTCGTATCTACCTTCTAGTATTCTTCTTTCTCGTTTTCTCAAGCAAACGCAAGCCATGGATCAGCCACGCGACGACCGAACCCGCCGTCATCCCTCCAGGAAGACTTATGCCGGATCTTGGCGCCACATCGAAGCAGATGATCGATGTCGGTCACAGCCTGCTCCTCGACACACTGACAAAATCCACAAACGAGCCCACGTACCATGGCATCTCGACATATCCCACAGCGACCTGCAAAAAATGATTGCCGGCTTCCGCCCCCGCGACATGGACGACAAGTGGGCAGCCGTCACCGAGGGTCCTAGCGAGCGGGGTATCTTCACCATCATCATGAAACGATCATGGACGGGCAACCTTGTCCTTGCGCTCAAGGTCCGCACTGAGTTGGATGATGGGGGCAAAGTGAGACGGGATCGCCCGGTGCAGACTACAGAGCTCCTCTTTGAATCGCAGCACTTTGGGGATCTGGTGGATCAGACGCCGGAGCAGGAGGCCAAGGAGTTGATGAGAGGGCTATGCAAAGGGCTGCTGGACGTGAAATTGACGTCTAAATCATGAACATAAAGCGGCGAGGCAGCGGCAAGGCAGCCACATGAGAAAAATATCCCTGCAAGTGGACAGACGGTGACGGCGAAGAAAATTAAGAGTTCACCAAGGTCAAGCGATGGTCAACAGCATCTTCGCACAGGAATCCAAAAGACTCGTCCATGGCTTCATTAGTGGCTCTATTATAGCGTCCATTACACCATTTCTTTATCAGAGATTCAGACGAAAGAATGTTCTGCAACAAGGCCCTTCCTTAGACGGGCACTGCAAATGCATTCACCCGTCGTGCGCCCGAAGCGCAAGCTGCCTGGAACCTCGAACCAGACTCAGGGAACACCACCGCCGTGTGCCGTCCACACAGCCAAAGCTCCGCCGGCAGCCCGTTATGCAGGCAAGTAAATTCGCCCGCCTCGTCAAGGCTGCACCTGGCCTTTGCAACACCAATGATGCTGGCTACCCGTTGCGTCGTGAGTTGAAGGTACGAGTAGCCCGTGTTTTGGGCATAGTGGTACAGCGAGTACGTATCGATAGTCGCAGGCGTTTGGATGAGGTCGACAGAGCCGCTGATGGGGTCGACGGCGAGACGCGCCGGCAGGATCGTCTGGCGGATGGTAAGGATGACGCCGATCTGGGCGCCGGGTGGGATCCGGATGTCTTCGACGAAGGCATCCTCGCCGATGGTGATGTACACGGTGGGTGTGGGCGCAGGGACAGGGGTCACCGTTGTGTACGCGACTTCGGTGGTGCTGGCGGTGGCCACGGTGGTGGTGACAGAGACGGTCTCGACGGCCTGGCTCACAGTGACGGTAGCGGTGGTGGTGGTGAGCGGGATGGTATTGCCAATCTCAGTGAAGGAGATCGTCTCAATCGTAGACAGGACCGTGCTGGTGGACGGCGTCACAGTCGACGTCAACGTGCTCGTAGTATACGGCGTAGCAGCCGTGCTCGTGCTCGGCGTGAACCCAACGCAGCTGCACGCCGACGAATACTGGAAGATGTCGGTACACGCGGCAGCATACTCGGGCATGTCGTAGTCCTCCTCGATCACGCCGCGCTTGACGGCCGTGGGCGCGGGCTGCGCCGTGATGGTCTGCGTCTCGAAGACGGTGCTCGTGGCCGTGGCGGCCTCTGTGACGGTGACGGTGTAGTCGACGGTTTGGTAGGCCAGGACGGGGATGGTGGTGGTGATGTTGTTGATGACGGTTGTGGACAGGGTCACGAGGGACACTTGGGTCGGGACGACGGTGGCGTAGGCGGTTTCGAAGACGGTCCTGTGGCTGTCAACATCACTGCAAGCATCACTTGTGAACGGGGACGTACTCGGTGGCAGGCGTCTCAACAATAACCAGGTAGTCGCCACATTCGCTCTGGACCACAGCTGCATGTTATATCAGTCCCGTATCTGTTTAGAGCATCGCAATCCTCTTACCATCCATGCAGGAGTCCTGTCTGCAGTGCACACACGGCGGCACCACAGCTCCCTGAGCACCCAGCACCACGGCCAGCGAGGCCAGAACCGACGAGGTCTTCATAGCGAACAGCGCGTTTTGCTTCGTAAAGAGCGGATAGGGTGAGAAGGATAGCAAAAACCGCAAAATCCAGGTAACGAATGACTGGTCCTCGACAACAGAGACGAAGAACGCAGAGCCCCTTTCCGGTTCACGAGCCCGTCCACTGCTCTTATATACGGACCGCCAAAACTGATGCATCGTAAGCGGCCACGAGGCGAGGCCCGCCACGATCGCTCCACAGTGCAATTTGCTTTCCCAAGCTGATGTTCCCTTTCCGCGCGATCGATGCGGCCGGCTCCTCCGCATCGTGGAAGCCAGGGCCCAGATTGGCGGACCAAGGAGCCGGACGCCAGGGGCCAGGCGGATTGCCCCGTCGATAGCGCCCAATAGCCCGGGCTCAGCCGCACGCACAGGGCTTAATGGGAGGCGCCATTGCTTGTTTTGGCTTTTGTTTTAGCGGTTCAAGCTTCTTCGCGCGGATCTCGTAATATTAATCGATAGCCTTTGCGGGACAATCGATCCGGTGAGTCGGCTACCCCCGATGGACAATCGACACGGCTGAGTAATTTCCAACGACATGCCTAAGTGAGTTGGAAGTATAGCGCGATATAACATCGTACTGCTGCCTGAAGGTTCTGCGCATTGCAAGCTAACCTCGGGGCCGTTGCCGGCAGACGATGGACTCATTTTCAGGCGCGGGCGATGTCACAAGTATGGAAGCTTTCTTTACCTAGCCAAGGCCTATAACAGGTTTGGTGCCTATGGCTATTTGCTCACAGCGGGCCCGCACTTCGCAGCATGAGGTTGGGGGCCACATATGTTGGACAACTAGTCAATTATCAAGGGTCTTGACCTTGCACAACACCAACGCTGCACAACCACCGCAACCAGATGCACAAATCGGTGAAGTTGCACGATAATGTGATTTCTAACATTATGTGGTAGTGTGAAGGTCGCACTTTGCTTGATTGTTGCTGATCATGACTACACCTTCATTCACTCAAGAGAGATACGAGATCTGCCGAGATGTTAACCCACCACTGCTGAGCACCACGTGTACAACCTGACATGCGGGGATGCACGATACTCGGTCATCAGACATCATGCGCGATGCCTCACCCACGTACGTCAATCTCCTCTCCTTCCTACTCGCGGAACCAACGATTCGGCATGCACTCCTTTACAAAAATGGCATCGAATGCCACCTCGCCAGCTACAATGCCCCTCCTGGACATCACATGGCTCACCCGCTGCTTAGGCATTCACAAGCTCTGGACCAACCGATATTGAGGCCTTGAGCTGAACTCCCGCCTGGGATATTGGAGGTGATTGGACCGATAATCAAGCGGTGCCGCATGGTTGCAGTGGAAGTGAGGGGAAGGGCTCATTGCCTTGGCCGGTGTCGACGGGCCACTGCATAGTCCTGCTTCTGAATCATTCGTCAATATCTTATCAGTGGCAGAAGGACTGTCTCTCTCTTTATCTAGTACATCATTCCTCCTTCCTGCCTAACCATCCATCACCAACGACGCTCATTCCAGATCACCAGGCCTCGTCTACTCAATTCACCATGACCGGCAAGCGCTCCAGACCCGCGAAGCAGAAATCTCTTCCCAAAACATCGTCTCTGTTTCCGTCTTTGCACGACCAGGTCTCAGCGCTCCTCCAAGAGTATCACCTCACGTACGCTTTCCACCCCCACGACGATGCCACTTGCCTCAAAGAGCGCGATACCAATATCATGGGCCGCTTCGTCTGCCGCAACCCTTCCTGCTCTTCCAATGGATGGTCTAGCAAAATGATTCCCGTTACAATTCGTCTATACAGAGACAACAAGTACAACGCCAGGGTGTACCACCAGCGGTGCAGAAAATGCAACCACGTCAGCCGACCGACTCTAGATCACTCGTACGCCGAAAGAGTCGCATACTGGCTCGAAACGTGGGCTGGCGCAGACATACCGCGGCAGCCTTATACGGGAAATAACGACCAGCCCCCACACGAAAGTCACCTTTGCGAGGGCTGCAGGGTAGGCCGTTGTCAAAGGGGTAGGATGCAGAACGTCGGATGACAAACTTCGTGGGGTGGGTGACATGTTAAACAAGGGTCATGTAGGGTAGGCACCGTAACAGTGGTGGGTTTCTGCCATTTGATGCATGTTTGATGATGATCATGGTAAAGCTATACAATACATCTCGGCCTTACTATCAAGTGTCTTCGGTTGGAAGTAAAGCGATGATCGAATAGGCTTCTCACTCATGTTCGACTATGTGATGGTGGACTCGCAAATATGAAATCATCACGTGGGTTTGCGCCCACCGACTGACTCGACGCGCAATTGACAAACACATCAAAGGATACCTCGAACAATCCTTTGCAAGGATCCTAAAATTAAGGACACCAGATGTTCACAATTGACTCGACAAAAAGGCAAGGGGAGATTCCTGTTAAACGCGATCAAACGCGATCATGGTGTGTGAATCGACAAAAGTAGGTCTCAGAGGGAGTCGAACCCTCGCTGCCAGAATCAGAATCTGGAGTCATGACCGTTAGACCATGAAACCTTGTCTTGCTGTGATTGCTAGGTCATTTATTTTCAAATATGCAGGCTCAATCCACGGAGACTTTTCAGAAACGTCCAGGAATGTCCTATCACTGCTCATCATCCGAAAGCCTATTGGAACAAGTTCAATACCTGCCTCAATCATCCCCAGCGTTACCTGCAAATTGATTTTATGCCGCAGGTAATTACACAAACCACTTCAATTACCACGACCTTAAATCAGATTCACCGCAGACGACTTAAAAAATTCTTTCTCGATTTTATTTTCGCGTGATGTAAAAGACCAGCCCTACTTGTGATCTCGCTTGGCCTTCTTGGCTGGCCGCAGCTCTTCTTTATAAAGTGCAAAGAACTCCTCAGGCTCCGTTGGATGTTCACCAGTAACATCATGGAACGCTGTTGTGGAGATGTAATTAGTTTTGCCTTCGCGAACCAAGCTATAGTACTCCAAGATGTATTGCCGTTCAGATTGGTCGCTCTCCGACTGTGCCTTAAGCACACGTCTTGCTTCGGACCTGATCATGTTAGCCTCGAGAGAACAGAAATCTTCTCCAAGCAGAATCACTTGCTCTGATATGTTCTCAAACGCCAGTTCGGTTTTGAGGGCTTTGCTTGCCGCTGCTGCCAGCTCATTGCCTGCACATAGCATTGGCCCTGCAAGCCATCGTTAGTCACGATCATTACCCCAGATGACAAGCAATGCAACTTACCCGTCACGACCATCATTTGCCCCCTGTGCTTATCATCAAATCCATGCTTTCCTTTGCCTGTCAGCACATGGGCTGCAACGTTGGCAACATCCTGTGCCCAAGCGTCAGCGTTGGACTTTACGATGCATCTAGATATAGTACCCCGAGTGCTACTGGAGCGAATTTGTGATCCTCACCAATAGGCAGCGGTAGGATCCCCTCCTCCTTTGCTTGTGGTGCATACAGAAGCAAGTTTTCGGCGTAGAAACCCGCACTTTCGGACGCGATAGTTAGCTAATCATTACTAATTGAGAGCGTGAACTTACCGAATCACACATGGTGAAGTGCCTGTTGGGGTACTGGGATCACCCTTGGCCCGCAGTACGAGCGTCTCAAGCTCGATGAACTCTCGGAGACGAGGCTGCCTTTCCTTCTCCGCGTAATCGCACCCAACTGAGCTGATAAGGCATACATTGGGAACCTTGGCCTTCTTCGCCGCCTCAACTAACTCAACCGAGATGTCGTATTTATCCTTGTGTGCAGGCGGGACCAAGCAGATTGTGTCGCAACCTGTGTCTCTGAGAGTCTTGACCATATCACGCACTCGGCCAGGAAGATGGGGCACGATGGCCACTCCAAGGCCCTTAAGCACTTGTACTCGTTCTGAATCGGGATCAAGAGTAAGACCAACAACTGCGTCGACCTTTCGTGAAAACTCTCGACGCTGCAGGATGAGCTCGGCAATGGCGAAGCCGGTATGACCGCCCACAGATGTAATGCAAATTTTACGAGTCATAGCCAGATGCTTTCTTCTTTATTGTTGTACGAAAGGCCATCACGAGAGCGGGAATCAATGAGAATATATACCTAAGGCGTTGTGACATAATTTGTACGCAAGTTGGCGCTTTGCTCTGAGACTGACGTTGGTTCTGCCAATGACCACATCGGAAGTCCATACTCAGCGGACCATATCAGAGAGTGTTTGAGCCCCCGCGCCCCAAGAGCCACCTCAAAAGGGCTACCCGAAAAGGTGTGTATGTGATTCGGAAATGATTTGCAGTTGCGCATGATGTGCGGCAGGGAGGAGGTAAATGTCCGAAAGAATACTGCAGCAGTGGTGGAGCCTTGACTTTCGTGAGTAGGTTGACCTCTGACTTAACCCCTTACACACCCTCTATGTCAAATCATTCTTGTCACTCTGTGGAGACTAACAACTAGGGAGTGGTTCTGTTAATTGGCAGGCACTGTGCTGTTTATTATTCTTGGCCTCATCGAGCCTCATGTATGATATTCAATGCAACGACAATATCGTATTGTGGTAAGCATATGTCCGTAAGTACCTTGGGAGATTTGGCTAAGATGTCCGTGTCATGGCATTTGCCACTTGTGCTTGATATTCCAGCACCAAGCTCGCGAATGACGAGGCTGATTTTATTGGTTCAGAAGCAGAGAAAATAAGCATAGCACTTGCAAATCAGGTAGAAATGCTCCGGGGTATGAATCATTCGTTGTTCGCGTGGCTAGCGCGCCTCGGTCAGAGACGCGGGGGATCACAAATGGCGATGAATGACCGCATTGTGTCGTAATCTGCCCAACATTCTATGACGCGACCGCACAGGGCTTAGGACTGAAATGATATTCCTGCCCTATGCCACGAAAGTCATGACCCCAACTGAATCCTGGGGATATTTTGGTGTTCTCTGGATCATAAGTGCTACTGCATCACCTTCGTTGGTAAGTAAAGACTGAACCTGGCCGCAGGCCCATCCATCAGCTGCTCACGATATTGACCATCTCCGTCACTTCTTCTAGAGAATCATCAATCTTTCTAGCTCTGTGACGTTAATACAGGCAAAGAAAAATGTCAAGACGTACAACAGTTCCGACTCAGCCCAGGCCCAACATGCCTGCGAGCTCTATATTTTTATACGGCGTTGGAGCCGGACTACTTGGCGTTGCGACGTGCGTTTTCTCGACACCGCCGCCATGGGAGATAATTCTAATAACAGGTGTCAAAGTATGACCATAGGGGAGAAAGTTGAGCAATTCTTTACCATGCGGCCAAACTCGCTGGTCCCCGCCAAGACTCTGGGCCGACTGCTCGGCATCGCCCCGACCAACGACAGCGAGATGTGGCGCTTGAACATGGTGATGCACTACGGTCAAGGCGCTCTAGCAGCAGTCATCCGGGCAGTCATGAGCTACAACGGGGTGCGAGGCCCTTTCAGCGACTTCATGTTTGTCGGTATACGGCTCCTGATCGACCAGACGCTAGAAAATTGGACCGGAGTCGGAGCACTACCCTGGTGAGATCTTCGAGTTCCCCCATCAGAGGGCTTGTCACTGATATAATAATAGGACCTGGCCAGTAAATGAGCAGATTATCGACATCTTGCACAAGACTGTGTTCGCGTTGAGTACCGGATATTTCACAGACAGGTGGATTCAGTAACGCCGAAGAATCGTGTGCAAGTCTCAACTAGCCAACAAAAACATGTAGCAGATTTGGTTGTACATACTGCCCTCAGTGGTATCCCTACGAGCCAGCATAATCGCCTGTGTGAATATGCTGTTGGTAGATTAATTGTCCTGGATATCAGAGTCTGTAAGAGCTTACCGCCCTTTTTGATGACCAGCCCTCCCATGCATTATCTTGTGAGCACGTTTGGGCTCTGTCCTTAGTATAATATGACAAAAGGCCGATCTAGGCTCTTATGACACGCTACTTGAAGATTCGTCTCAAAGATGGAGATGATCCCCTGTGTAATGCCTGACCATGATAATCCACGTCGAGAATACCCGGATTTCGAATGTTGCAATCGCTCTCCTAACCGACCGTGTGGATGCTCAAAGAACTGAATTTGGGCGGCATGCTTAGGCAGTGTTGTGGCCAAAAGAACTGGGAATCATTCTGTTTATGCCATGCCTTAAGTGAGTGGTGACGCGGGTAGGTTCGAGGATTGGAAGATTCCCAGCATCGATCGAGCTTCGTAAATCATGAATCAAGGCCTATCTGTTGGACTTAATTCTTGTGCTTCCATCGATAAGTTCTTCCATTACCACTTCTCAAGCGATCGTAAGCAACACTCGCCAAGAGTCTCCTCTGCCCCCGCCCTTCGAAGATCCTCAAGGAAGGTTGCATTCACCCTACCTTACCAGAGGTTCCTGTGACACTATATGCCAAATGAATGGAAGCTTGGCTGGATTGTACCTTATTCGACCGACATGCGGGCAATTCGGAACAATGGGGCCACTTTGACTTTCCGGAGATGAACAAGAATGAGGGGAACTGGGTTCTGCGGGTGGCCGTGGCTATTATGCATGACCTTTCCCGGCGGGATATTACAGTCCGTAGCCCGTTTAGGGATGTGCTGATGTTCGTTTGGCCATGGTTGATCCTGCTGTCATGTGCACTTTTGGCAAACGATGCCATCAAGTGCAGGTGTGCGGAACCTTCGCACTGAACTTACCTTTCTGAATACAAAGCGAAACAGGAGAGAGTATGGTTTGCGAATGCCAGGAAGCCACTAATTCATAGTCACTACAAGAGTTACATGACTGATGGACGCGACGGTCCGTTCGCCACTTCTAACAGGGCAATATCTCCAAATGCAGGTATGAGGCGAGGTGAAGTTGCTGAGCCTACTGCGTCTGGGACAAGAACTGCGGCAATTCATGCAAGCTATGTGAATTGTTTACCGGGATGCCTCAACAAATTCCTTTGTAGTCATCCACAATTTGGTCACTTGTTCGGAGGTTGCCTGTTTGGAAGCGGGCGGAGAAGCTTCAGCACCAGTACCAAGAATATAAAAGGCGGGCGCAGATAAAACGTTTCTGATTAGGCTCCCAATATCGATCATGTGTCCTGGAAACTGAGTTACTTCTCATCTATCCAACAAAGATGCTACCAATACTACTGGCTATTAGTTTTGCAGCCCATGCTGCTGCCCAGCATTCCGCTGAGGTAGAGCCTGAGATCCACCCCAAGCTCTCCTGGAAGCGATGCAGCGGGACAGGGTGCGAAACTGTCAATGGCGAGATTGTCATAGATTCGAACTGGCGCTGGCTTCACGAAGTCGACGGCGACGAAAATTGCTTCGAATGGGGTGGGTGGAATGATGACGTCTGCAACAGCGTAGAGTCTTGCACGGAAGGCTGCGCGCTGGATGGAGCTAATTACAGAAGAACCTATGGTATCACTGCACGTAACAGCAGCCTGTCTATGCGATACTTGACACACTTCGACTTCACGTAAGTTTACTTTCAGCCTCCTAAAGGAGGGGAGCTAATCAGCATCTGAACAGGTCCAACGCCAACTCACGCGTGTTTCTCATGCAAGACGAAGATACTTACCAGACATTTACGCTGCTTGGTAACGAGATTGCCGTGGATGTCGACCTCTCAACTGTAGTGTGCGGTCTTAACGCCGCGTTTTACTTTGTAGCTATGGAAGCAGATGGAGGAATGACCAGCTATCCGTCCAACCGAGCGGGAGCCAAATACGGTACTGGCTATTGCGATGCCAGCTGCCCCCAAAGTAGTAAGTTCAACGGCGGAAGAGTAAGAAAGCCTTGAACAACGAGTCGCTGCGTGTAAAATTGATTGCTTGCAGGCCAACTATGACGATTGGACGACTTCGGAAACGGATGAGGCGAATGGCAGGGGACGTTATGGATCTTGCTGTGCCGAGTTCGACGTTCTGTGAGTTTCGGACGCCAATGCTTGGTGTAAACGCAGGCTGATCGGTATACGGCACCCAGGAACTCGAATGCCTATTCTTACTCGATGTCGGCTAAGCCATGCATCGATCTCGACTATCATGTCTGCGAGGAACCCTACTGCGACTACGAGCGAGGTTTCTTCGAGCGAAGTGTGACATGCGACAAGTATGGCTGTGAATACTCACCATATAGACTCGGCATTCTCGACTTTTACGGGGACAATGGAACAGTGGATACAAATCGCCCATTCACGCAAGTTCTCACCTCTTGCTGATGATCTTGTTTTAACTCTACAGCAGGGTCGTTACACAATTCGATGAAGCAAAGGTCTCGCAGTTCTTTATTCAGGACGGCCAGAGAATCGAACTCCCAACACCAGCCGTACCCGATTTCCCAGATGACAACGGCTTAACAGAAGACTATTGTCGTGCCCGAACATGGAACTTCCAAGAGTGGGATCGTTTCGAGCAGGTAGGAGGCTTCGAGCAGCATGCGGCAGCGCTTCAACAGCCCATGGTTTTGGCCATGGCCATCACGGACGATGCAAGTCACAAATCGCTCCTCGGTATTGTCATGGTACTGACTGCAGCTAGCACTGGGCTCATAACCTCTGGCTTGATAGCGTCTGGCCATTGGACGCACCTGATATGCCTGGCGCTCAAAGAGGCCCATGTATCCCTGAATTCAACAACCCATCACATCTCTCGGGAGAAGGATATTACTCCGAAGTTGTTTGGTCCAATATCCGTTTCGGCCCCATTGGCACTACGGTCGACTTGTAGGGAGGGGTCTGGAAGTTGCTACAGTGTGCCTAGGACTTTTGTCTGCCCGAGGACAAGTAATTGATCCAATCTCGTGTAAATCGATAGAAAAAGAGACGACCTAGCAGCGGCATGACAAGATCTCGAGAATACAGGTTCCTTGGGACAATAAAGAGCTTAACCTCTAGTACAGTTTTGCTTCAGTACATAACGTCCTGAACAAAAGCATCCTCATCACTACGGAATCTTAAAGAGCCTTATTGGCTTGCCGAATGAGATCTGCGGCATACTCAGCGACGGCATATACAGTAGCTTGCGTATGGGCAGCCGGTATCAGCGGTATGATACTGGCATCCACCACCCACAGCCCATTCACCCCATACACACGCAGCTGATCATCCACCACACCACCCAGTTCCCGTGGCATCAAAGCAGCCGTCCCAACAGGGTGAGAAAAGGTTGGAGTTAGGAGCGAGTCTCTCAGAACTTGTTCAATCTCCATATCTGAATCGACTGTTGGGCCGGGGACGGTTTCTACAGGCTCGAGCGACGCCACGCTATCCGATGCCATGAACTCGCGTGCTTTTCGGAGACCGAGACGGGCGATAGCAGTGTCGATAGGGTTCGCGTTGGCATTGAAGTCGATGAGGGGCGGACGAGCCGGGTTAGGGTCAGTGCTGTTAATGTGAATTGTCCCTCGAGACAGTGGTTTTTGAACAGCAACCGGGACGGCGGTGCTACCACCGAATGTTATCTCGACAACCCCGGCTTGAGAACTTAGGAACTGGGATTGTAGGATTCTCTGCTGTGCGAGGTAGCCATCCAGAAGCGTTGGGTTCTCAGCGTAGATGGTAGGGAGGTAAGCGAGCGGATCTTGCGCTTCGAGACTGTTGGCAATGGACTCGTAACGGGAATCTAGATTCTGGAGCGACTCAAAAACAATGCGATTGCCCCAGGCGTGTGAGAATGGACCAGTTCTGTTGGCGCTGTACTCTTCCCATGCTGCGTCGTAAAAGTCTGGGTCATACATTGAGTTTGGGTTGACCGCAGTGTCATTGTCGACTGGGGCGTCATTCAGCAAACGTCGCCAGAGCGGCAGAAAGGGAGCAACGGAACTTGTCTTACATTGGTAAAAGAGCATGAAGGACGGGTGATCCTGGAAGTTCGCACCGACTCCCGGGGCATCAACCAGTACGTTGATACCTAATGAATGCAAAAGCCTTGCTGGTCCAATACCAGAGAGCTGGAGAATGCGAGGTGTATTGACAGCACCCGCTGCCAGAACGACGTTCTTGGAAGATACGAATTTCACCTTGCCTGTGTCGCGACTTGCAATCTCAACACCCTCAGTATCCGTGCCATCGAATTTGACCGTTGTCCCGTAGTGTAGAATGAGAAGATCAAGGTTACGACGATTGCTGACTGGGTTGAAGTAGGCTGTTTCTGCGTATGACCGCACAGACTCTACCCCGTCCGAGCTCTGAGGGATCCAGGCAATGCCTACGTTCTTGCCATCGGCGCCGTCGCGGAGCACGCTCGCGTTGATGTCTTCGATCCAAGCTCGTGCTTGTAGTTCTGTCCTGTCCTGTCAGACAGGGCTTTCCGACACAGGTGATGTCGTCGGTTGAGACAAACGGTCCGGTGCACTCGGACAACTTATACGCACGGTTACGCACCTGCTGCTGACCATTGCCACGCGGGATACCCAACACGGATTGGGCCATTACCATAGGCATCCGGTGTCCATTCGTACCCATACCGTTCCACATACTCTCTGGCTGGAGGCGCAAACGTCGAC
Source organism: Stachybotrys chartarum (assembly GCA_001021365.1). Taxonomy (NCBI): domain Eukaryota; kingdom Fungi; phylum Ascomycota; class Sordariomycetes; order Hypocreales; family Stachybotryaceae; genus Stachybotrys; species Stachybotrys chartarum. The sequence goes on from LDEE01000005.1 coordinate 2,129,118, forward strand.
GACTTGCGAAAGTACCGAAGCAGCTTCCTCCAGCCCCAACCGACATTTCCCAGCTTCTCCCACGAGTCGTAGTCAATGGCAGACCCGCGATCCCAAGCCATTCCATTGACGGCCGAGCTGCCGCCCACGACGTTGCCAATGGGCAGCTCGGCGACGCGGTTGGCGAGGTGGACCTGAGGCACCGAAACCATGTTGTAGCGGCGCGGAGTTTGGTCTTGGGTCGCAAAGTAAGGGACGGTGACGTTGATTGTGTTTGCAAAGTCGCCGTGCTCGATGACGAGCACGGTTTCTGATCCATGATCGTGTCAGCACATTCCTCCGTGCTCACTCAAGTGATGCATACTGCTCCTGTCTTCACTCAGTCGGTTGGCAACCACCAGCCCGCTTGTCCCACCTCCTACAACAATGTAGTCATAGTGTGGCTTGATGGACTCCAAGCTTCGGTGCACTGATCTTGGCAAGCATGATCCCAGCCCTAGCAGGGAAAATAATCCTAAGGTGGTTCGAATAATAGTGATTGAAGGCATTCTTAGTGATGTTCAGGTTATCACGATAAAGAGACAAGCAAAGTCCAAGGTTACACGCAGTACAGAGCAGGTCGGAAGAATTAGCTGATCACCCCGCACGCTGGGTGCCTGCTTGTCTGATGATCTTAGCCAGAATGTGATGCCGGTGTTACCTTGCTTATGTCACTGAGGGGATTTACAGTATGCCGGGTGGCACAACTGCGACCTGCATGCAGGCTGAAAGATGGCCAAAATGGGTGCAGATTGTGCTTATTGTCAGCCGTGCTACCAGTCTGCCGTGGACTCGTCTCGTCTATACCTTTAGAACATCTTCCCCCCTCAGCTCCTTCTCCTTCATCCTTTCCGTCCACTCCCACTCCCACTTTTTGCCTTCTTGAAACTGCTTGAGCTTTTCGTCGTCCCAATCCGGATGTTTCCACGAGAATGGAATGTCAATCATGCTCAATTGACAACTCATCCAGATTGGTCTCCAGTGCTTGCTGTAGTACAGGTTTCCAGCCTTGACCTTCTCCGGGTCAGTCCTCGCCCAAGCATCCTTATCTACGGGCGACCACCCCATTGGTTGAGGTGGGTGAACCTGGTAATAAGAGCTTCCATGGGCCAGGTGGTCTACCCGGACAGCGTGCATCCTCGCAGCGTCTTCGGCGGCCGTCTCGCTAAGCTGGAGTTTCCACCCGGCAGGTTTGCCTTCTGGTACCGCGAGAAATGGAGTAATGGGGATGTCGTCTCTGGGGTGGCTTGGTTTGTTGTTCACAGTGTCTCGCCAATGCTTGTCCAGTGCTCTGGCTCGTTCGCCGAGACGAAAACTGTCGTTGCTAAGCGTCTTCGCAAACCTGAACATGGCATTGATGGTGTCTTTAGCCTCGGTGAAGTCGAGAACCAGCTTGGTGAGGTCGTCGCGAGTCTCCAGCGACAAGAGGATGCCAGAGTAGCACTCCAAGTTTGTTGAAGAGTCAGTCGGTTGGGGACATGTCCTCAGTAGAGCTACAAGGTAGCCGACTAACCCAATGGTTCAGCTAATGCTCGTCAGTTACGAATTGGGTGATGGGCCTACCTTCTCTCACGGCGTCATTTAGATGAGGGGCTGGGGGCTGGTAGTCGATGGGGACTCGGGGCCAATAGTCCTCATTCAGATTCTCACTGGGATCTGGCCGTGCCGACGGGTTTCCGGCAGCTGCATTGGCGCATATTGTATTGGTGTCAAAGGTGCCACCCAAGGGGCCTGTGGCAACATACGAGGATTCCATGGCCATGCTTCAGGTCGTCTGAGGAGAGGTGGACACGAATGGTCAGCAGTCACGACGGGAACGCCGTATTTGTAACAGCTACTGAGGACTCTTTCGTAGTTGGATTCGGTGGACCGTGCATGAAGCCAAGTCGGTCTGTGGCACGAATTCCGGACGTTGGCCAGGCTGATGCCTACTGATGCCTGTCAATCATTACTAGCCTACCCACATGGCCTGTCGCTGGGCGAATTAATGGTCGTAGCGCTGCCATGGTGACACGGTGGCATTACCTTAACGACCTTTTGTCCCTGCCCATGAGGAATGTGAAGCTGTCGATGGGCGTCGGCTGCCTAAAAATTCACGTTTCTACTCCCACCGTCGGGTTTATTTGGTGGTTTCCTAGAGGTACACATCGAGATCCTTGATTCACGATGAAGCAAACGAACCGCGGAGCTCGTGAAGCCGCAAGCAACAGGGTCCACGTTTCCTGTTCAAGCAAACGAGGCAACAAGGTTATTCTATTCAATTAGGAATTCCATTTGATAGCAAAGTCTTTGAACTCAACAGTCAAGGGCTCTCCCTCGCCCGGCTTCGCAGCATACGCCTCCACCTGGACGTCCCAGGCATCACCATACCCAAATGGCCAGTTGATCTCTCGCAGCGGCAATTTCCGCTCCCCAACCACCTGGTACACCCAGAGGCTGTCTCCCAGCTCATCCACGTTCTTCTCCACGCTCAGTGTTGCCCACGTCTCCCCGGCAACGAACTCAGTGCTGGGCTCAGCGCTCACCGGCGAAATGCTCCAATCCGAGTACGCATCGGTCCCCACGGTACCTAAGTAGAGGGCATCTTGGTAATACTCGATACCTGTCTTGATCCATTTAGGCGGGGTGCTGGTGGTGGCCGCGGAGTCGGTAGGGTACAGGGCGAGGACGATGCCTGCCTGGTCATAACGCGTCTGGGGAGTGAAGCGGAAAGAGACCGTGGCAGACACAAATTCCTTGAGCGGGTTCTTGATCACGCTGTTTTCATGTGCCGCCGTAGGTGCTGTTTCTCGGCTGTCAGCAGCAGGCATCCCTGGGAAGACGGAAGACACGGCCACTGACCATTGTAGACATCGGTGGAAGGGGGCTTGCGCCAGAGATCGGTCCCCGACTTGGCCGTGATGCTGAACGCCATGGCAGATATTTTTTTATGCGTCGATGATATAGATACTATAAGGAGCGAAATAATGAATGCCAAAGGATTTACAGTACCAGTCGTGATGCGGGGATCACTATAAAGGCGGGGTGAAGTGGGCTTCTGGTTGAGATGGCGTAATACGAACCGATACGAGGCTAGCACACACCATTCGTACTGCACTCATCTCTTAATTTGGTCCTTGGATCTCGTTGGGCCGTGAAGTGTCAGCTCAATTCTTGGCACTGGTCATCAGAACATTTACTTCTCATCCTGGTTCTCGAAAATACCGACAACCAACGTATTCCGGAATGGAATGCTCGCAGTATGTGCTTCGGCCATCACCATTGCTGATATTCAATACTTTGACAGACACATTGACGGAGGGGAGGTTGAAAGGCATTCTTTTTCACGAGGTTACGCCATGATCAACAGACGAACATGGCTGAAATGAACTGCCGCATCCACCGGCGGCTCGTTTCCGCTTCCAGATATTAACAATACAGGCGGCTCGGAACAATCAGTTTCAGCAGCCAATGCCCACAGCACACTTCGCCAGACTGGTTACTCCTCGGCAGAAGTGCATATTGATGCCTTCGGACATGTCCTAATAAGGAAATGAGACACTTTATCCCACTCAAATGCCCGGTGTCCTCCTCTGTGCCGAATGCGACTGCGTAAGATGCCATTCGACCGAGTGTGTCACGTCAATCGTGGCTTTCGAACAGTTGTAACTTGTTTTAAGAAAGCAGAAAGTTTAAATAGCTACCATATCTTATAGCAATGATTCGACATTGTATGTCCCAAGTCCGAGTGAATGGTGTCATATTCCAAAATGCAGCTTTCCAAGATCGCCATGGGCGCTGTTCTGGTCAGCATCACATGTGCCCAGCAGGTTAAGTTCAGTGAGTTACAGGCTACGTCTGATCTCAACAGCAGGAAGCTTACTTTCAACAGTGCCGCTTGGTGACTCCATCACCGAGAGCGCATGCTGGCGCGCCAAGGTCTGGGACCAGCTCTCCGCCGCTGGCCTGGCCTCCTCGGTCGACTTCGTCGGGTCTATGACCAACAACGTGCTCAACTGCAGAGCCACATCGGCCAACTTCGACACCGGCCATGAGGGCCACTCCGGCTGGCTGAGCATCGACATTGCCAACAACTATCTGCAAGGGTGGCTGGCGAGCTACCAGCCGCAGATCATCAACGTCCACTTGGGAACCAACGACGTCTTCCAAGGCCGGACAACTGATGCGATTGTTGCGTCCTATAGCAGGATAGTGCAACTAGCCAGAGCGTCCAATCCGAGGATCAAGATTATCGTAATGCTTCACCCCCAAGATTTTGTCGGACCCTATGGCTAATACCGAGCAGTTTGACAAAATCATCCCTGCGGCGTTCAACAACGCCGCTATCGCCGCCCTCAACGCCCGCATTCCCGCTTGGGCTGCAAGCCTCAATTCGACCGACTCGCCTATCTGGATTGCCGACTGTTCCAGTGACGCTGGCTTCTCGCAAAGCTTTTTGCGTGATGGCGTTCACACTAACGATCAAGGGGATGAATTTATGGCCCGCCAAATTGGGCCCAGGCTGTTGCGGGCTGTGCAGGACTCCCTAGCTTGAACGAGTTGTTGGAAAACATGAAGCAGAAGGAATATTTACGAATAAGGCATCCCAAACATATGTTTAACATGCACAAAATACAGATGCAGGATTGGTAATCTAATGTGGCGGTCCGGAGCGTGAAGTTTGGCAACATGTCTCCTCCATAGGTTGACATAACGCCGCAATTTGGATCGTGCAAGTCGAACAAATGAAGGGAATCTATGGCTGAATCCACCGCCCAAGTGTCTTTCCGGTAGGACTTACAACCATTGCCGACGGCTTAGACGCCGACTTGGGCTGGGCTTTGTGGAACGGGGATGTGTGCAATGACTGTGATGGCTAGTAGTTCAAATGAGCAAGACATAATCCAACAACGAGGAATGGTCCAGTGCGAGCCAAGCAAATGGAGTGACAAAGGCGAAAAGAAAAAAAAAATGCTAACAAACTGATGGTGGCGGCATCACGCACAATGGCTCTTCTGTTTGCAATTCATGCCTTGAACACAACATTGTCACCTGCTACTTCGTTTGTGGCGGACTCGTGGTGCCTGACGCACCAACCACCAAGTGCCTGCAACAAACGCTGCATCACTCCATCTTTGATACGCTTCATTGTTATTCTAGTGACATCGTTCATTTTAGATGGATGGGACATGGATTTCTCTTGTGGATATATATCACCATTCGGCTCACTTTCCCTCGTTATCACGGTGATTCGAAGATGATGCGACCTGTTTGATGCGGCCTTTCCCACCTGTAAACACAACCATGGAGATTACAATTAAGCATAAGTCACCATCGGAGAAGTTGGTGTACCGCTTTCTCAACATGCCACTCTACGACAGCGAGATGGAGGGAATGGTCAAGCAACTGACCGAACCAAATTCAGTGTATAACCCCGGACGACACTATCTCCAAGAGCTGGAATACGAAATAGACCGCATTGAGCTCTGGGTGTGGCGTGGAGCCAGCCCGGAAGTCAGAAACTACCTATATCACGCAGGCTCAACCGCACGAGGGCAAGCAGGACGTAGGCGCGTCAAAATTATTGCTCATCGGAATGTCAGGTGGCGCTGGCAAAAGCTGGGTGTCTGGAACCCTGAATGGGGATTTCCTGGCAACAAGAACAGCGGAGTCACACAACTACAGAACGATCCGAATCAATGGAAGTGGTGGTGGCAGCAGGGCGAGGATGCAGCCGAGTGGCTGGACGGTCCTAACCTGCTCACGCTGAATGAGCAGCATCCTGTCACTCGCTCCGTTCAAGCACGCAGCGGCCACCGTGACCGTACACGTGGCCGTGTGTTTCCACGGCGCTGTCCATGGCACGACTCCTCGGCCTCCGATGCAGAAGGGTTTATCATGTCCCGGCCTTGGTTCAACTACGAGATCGACAACGTGGAGGACTTGTGGCGGCATAAACGTCTTCCGGCCGAAGCAGAGGGTTCGTATGAGCGAAGGGACGTCAAGACACTCTGGATAAGAAAACATATCTGGAAGGCGGAGTGGCACAAGCCAATGAAGAATATCATGGTTGGGTGGAGGTGGCCCCAGGAGAGCATCAGGCCCGAACTCGATGATCTCTCAGAACTCAATGATTTGACAGCCTTAACATTCACGCCGTCCGAAAAGGAAGCACTTGAGGCCCTTGGGCCTCTGCCCCCGGGCCCTTCGTTGCCGTCACCACAAGGCCTGTATCTTGACAACCCATCACTCCAGTCCTATGGGAAGACCATGACCCCCACCACGGCAGGGGCAGTCTCAGGGTCCGACTTCAAGATGAAGACGAATGGTAAGCAAACGGCTACAACGCCGCAGCACCTCGGGATCAAGAATCAACCGGCACAAAGCGTCCGCGCAATTCCTCCTCTTAGTCGAAAAGCCAGGATCTCGTCGACTACAATCAAGACACTACAACAGCAGCGCAAGCAGCAACAGATCAGGGAGCAACGTAGCTCGAGATTTAGCATGCTACCGACATTTCGACTGGCAAGAGTTCGTTCAGGTCTTGTTAGCGACACAGTCTTTGTTCCCAGGACCATGGATCCATCTCTGATTCCCTGCTGGGAGACTGAAGAGATACCAAGAATATGTCGTTCTCGCCGTTCAAGCATCGTGGGCGCCGTAAATCTAGAGACGGATCTAACTGGAAAGGTAAGCGGGCCCACAGGTGCGTCTATGTCTATAGTCGTATATGGCGGACCATGATTCCCACTCGACTGAAGCAGATTAGTTGCAAGCATTGAAAGGCCAACGATACGCCGATACACAGGACGCCTACCCAGCGTAGACCATGCAATAGATATCCCGAGAAGTTCAGGGTAGTTTAAAGAACCTGGCCTCGAAGAATCAGTAGCGATTATAATTTGAGGACACTCTTCCTATTAGGATTTTGACATAAATAACAGTTTGCAAGGGAAGTGCGAGCTGTGTCGAAATGATGAATCAATGGTTTCCATACCACTACACGGAATGACAATGGTAATAGGAGCTGCAATGGAAGGCTATGCCATGAGTTAAACATGGGGCATATTACAGTAATGGAAGCAGGAAATTGCCAACCGGAAGCATTGGCGGTGCAAAACCCCGACATATATTTTCTTCCAACAAGAATTTAAATTACTGTCTGCTCACAATCTATGCCTAATCATTTAAGTCGTTTTTAAAGTCTTTACGACATAATTTACCGCGTTACTTACTTCACTCGATTGAGACAAAGATTCTTACTCTCTCCGCCCAATCTTCTCAAACAGCTCTAACATGTGGGCCTTGCATAAATCAGTTGGGAACTTTTGCTGATAAGGATGCGCTCGCGCATACAGTGAGTCACTATGGTGCTCTGCCCGCAGAAACGACGGGCAGCACTTCTTTCATTCTCCCATGCCATATCACAATCGCCATGACGGGCATCGTGACTAAGACCGATTTGGTCATCAGCGACCGCAATGGCATCACGGAAAACACGCACTCGATCCACGCAGCCGTTGTGGACGCCAAGGGCCGGCTTCTGTACTCGCTTGGCAACCCGAACCGCATGACCCTGATTCGGTCCGCGGCGAAACCAGCTCAGGCTCTTGCGGTGGTGGAGACAGGCGCTTTGGAGCAGTTCGGTTTTGACGAGGCGGACTTGGCGCTCATGTGCGCATCTCACAATAGCGAGGATCGCCACGTTGAGCGCGCAAGGCGTATGCTGGCTAAGAGTGGCGCGACGGAGGGGCATCTGCGGTGCGGAAGCCACCCAGCGCTTTCTCCAGTGGTGAACAGACAATGGATTGAGAACCGATTCAGACCGGGGCCGATACAAAATAACTGCTCTGGCAAGCACGCAGGTGTACTTGCAGGGGCTCGCGCGCTGGGTCTGACATTGGACAACTACCACCTACTGGAGCATCCAATACAAGCCAAGGTCAAACAGGCCACGGAGGAGCTTTCTGGCTTGAGCCCGGAAGATGTCAAATGGGGCATTGACGGTTGTAATATGCCCTCTGCCGGGCTACCTCTTGTCAACCTGGGGCAAATGTATGCCACGCTGGCCGAGGCAGCAGACAAGACAGAGTCAGACCCATCGCAAAGTCCCCGAACGAATGCGCTCGCCAGAGTGTTCACTGCAATGACCAAGTACCCGGAGATGGTCGGCGGCGAAGATCGGTTCTGCACCATCCTCATGGGCGCGTCAAGCGGGCAGCTTATCGGAAAGCTTGGTGCAGACGGATGCTACGGCATCGGGATTAGAGGTCAAGGCACCAAGCAGCTGGGCATCGATGACGCTGTGGGCCTTGCCGTGAAGGTCGAAGATGGGAACATTCCAGTTTTATACGCGGCGGTAGCGGAGATACTGGAACAGCTGAGATTGGGCACACCGGTCTTGAGAGAGAAGCTTGAACCGTTCCATCATTTGAAGACATACAATACTGCGGATGTTCTTACCGGCCAGTACTCGTTTCAGTTCGAACTCAGGAAACAGGACTATGTAACATGTCAAGGCAGGCTGGCACGGGATTCCGATACAAGTAAAGCGGTGTTATTAGACCAGACATCACAGTGCAAATAGACATCTATGGCAATGGGCCTTCATAGACACTGGCGGCTTCCCGAAGTTCGTTAAGTCAACACAGTGCGACGCGATGGTGGCTCGATATGGCTGAGTTGGGAGAATTCCATTTAGTATTGTGCGGCTCATTGTGTTTGTTATGGAGAGATCGGATGTCTTTCAATTCGCCCTTGATAGCCAGATGAAAGCCGAAATTGCGAGATGGGATTCTCAAGATGCCAATGACAGAATGATATTCTAATGCGATCTCTTGCCGCACGATCTTTTGGTGCGTTGTGATGGTACGCCCACCTAACAGTGCCCGAGTCTGGCGCAGGGTACGTGAATCCATGCAAAAGCCGGCACACAACACACGGCGCTGTAAATATTGCGCATTGCTTATTTATACATTTTCCTAGTCTTATATCTCGTTACACATCCATCCATTCATCCATCACAACTCCATCGTCGCTGCTTGTCGAGCTTGCCAAGCCACTGTCAACACGTAGCACAGGGATGCACTTAGCACTCGGGGTACACTGGGTCACCAGCGGGACCGGCGGCGAGCAGGAGCATCTCGACGAAGCCGGCGCCAACCTGTCTCACGCTGTTGTGGTACTCGGTGGCGTTGGGGTAGAAGCCGCAGCCGGGGAACGAGCGACTGGCAAGGCCAAACTCGAGAGTGTAGCCAAACATGCGGCTGGCATCGCAGCTGAGCTTGCCGTAGTAACGGCCCATGGCGCTGCGTCCTTGTCAGTATCCATCTGTTCATCAAGGGACTGGGAAAGGCTTACTAGTCGTTGCTGGCACCCGAGGTAGGGTACAGGCCGACAGCTGGGTAGTTCTCGTAGGTAATGAAACCAGCCTCGTTCATGGCGTTGACCATGATGGTGGTGCCGTCAACTTCAGTCTTGAGGTCCTCCTCGGTGTAGTACTCGCGGAACGTGCTGTTGGGAGGGTCCTCGCCAACGTAGCCACGCTTGCCATCGTAGGCCGGGTTGACAAAGTTCTGCTCGGGGTCCTCGGTCTGGACATCGTCGTCGCCCCAGGCGTACAGCAGGGAAGCGGCGTAGGAGTGGAGGTCCATGAACCAGGTGACGTTCCTGTACTGGTCCAGGGTCCAGACAACAGCCTGGGTCTCGGGCTCGGAAGCAGGGCCCGTGCCGTAGAAGGTCTCGGCGCGCGGGTCGGCCGAGGCCGGCGACGCAGCGTCGAGGTTGAAGGCCGTCTCGAAGTCCCAGACGAAGTCGTAGTTGCGGTTCAGGTCAATGCCAATGTCGCGACCGTTGGCGGCGCCGACGGCAGACTCGGGGTTGCGGTTCTTGCGCCAGCAGGTGTTGGTGGCCTGGTCATGGGCAACACCGTCAGGGTTGTTGACCGGCATGATGATGATGCCGGCGGACAGGGCAGTCACGACCTGCTCAGCGGTGTACGACTTGGGGCCGTAGGTGACGCCGGTACCAGCCGCGCGAGCAGCAAGCAGATCGGCCAGGAAGTAGATGACGTTGTCGGGGCCGCCGCGCTCGCGGGCGTGGATGCCGCTCATGATGAAGACGCGCGGGTTGTCGCCCACGACAGCGGCGGGGATCTCCCGGCCCTCGTAGGTGGTGAAGGGCGGGGTGAAGAGCTCGACCTCGTCGGGGTACTTGCGCTTCAGACCGCGCAGGGCCGAGGAGATCTCCCTGACGTTGAGGATGGATTCGAGGTCTCGCTCTTCCACGCCCAGACCGACAGGAGCCACGCAGCCGCCCGAGAAGCGATCACCAGTGCCAATTGGGAACGTGTTGGTCACCTGGCGACGGTCTACCTCGGGGATGGTGCTGCGGCGCACACCCGTGCGGATGTACTCGCGCTCCTCCTCCAGCTCGTGCTCGAGGAGGCATGCGCTGACCGACGAGGTCAGGCCGAGGGCGGCGACGAGGGTAGGCCACTTCATGATGATGCTGCGACGTGTTCGGGCTGTCGGGAGGGATGGTGAAGAGGATGAACAGCAAGAAAGGGCGACGAGCAGCAGCAGCACGGCAAACTCGTGCATGTTTATTGAATTGGCGAATAACATCGACCTGCCTAATACGGCAAGTAGGTTGGCGATAAGCCGGTTGGCTTCAATCCCTTCATGACGTCCGGGGGCGTTTGCTTTGGACAAAAGATCCCTGCTCCTTAGCCTCGGCCCCGGCTGCAATCAGCCTAACACTGAGCACTTTTTTCCGGGGCACGGCAAAGGACCCTGCCATAGTCGCAGGAGAGCTGAATCAATTCGCTGCGAGATGGGCTGACCATGCCATTTCTCGCCTCGCAAGGCGGGGGCGGCGTGACCAATAGTTCCTGGCGATATCTACCATCATCGACGCTTGGGGTTCTAGATGCAAACACTTGCCCTGGATGCCAAGCCAATATTGCAGCCTCAGGACGCAATTATATTCGTTGGTTCGTTGTTTGCGCCAGACATCGTCACTGTTACTCACATGGATGGAAGATGTGTGAATTTGTGCCTGTGAATATTCTAAGGATTCAGAAAGGCCATATGAAGTATTTAGGGTGCGAGAAATTCGTGTGAACACTCAACAATCTCCCACCTCTCTAAACGTGTCAGTTGCACTTCATGACGAAGAGGAAAGGGCAAGGTATTTTCAGGCTACCTTTTTAGCTGCACTGGTTCTTGTAAAAATATTTGGAGCCTGTTTGCCGATATTCTTTGTACATTTCATTGTCATTGCTCTACTGGCTAACATGCTCGTGCTTTGTTGATCTAGTACGGAGGGTCCTCTTCTACGCTTAACTCAGCCTTGCGCCACAACTGAACGACAACCCTATTGTGTGTTTCGTTGACGATCGAGCCTCCTCCCGTTCTACTAACATGATCACACTTTCCAATGTGTCCTCATGATCAGAACCAAGGACCTTGTTCCTCCTTTCCATGCAATCCGCCAGTAGTTTGATAAACTCATCACCTCGCCCCAAGTTGCTCCATGCCTGTGCCAGGTTACTTATCACATTGAGTATATGTGAATTATCCGGTTCGCGGCCGGCCTCACGTTCTTCAAACCAGGTCAAGAGGAGCTCTTCTACTTCGGCGAACCGATCCTGAGAACAGAGGTTCACGGCTAAACCAAAGAGGCACGCGAGTGTGCTCTCATCATCGGATCCAAATTTTGCAGCCACAATCTCGTATGTTTCGCTCAACATTGATTCGGATTTATCCATCTGGCCTTGTACCAACAAGCAAATACCGAGCAAGCTTTGGCAGCGCAGCGTAACCAGGTGATTTGCGCCAAAGGCGTTGCTGCTTAATAGAATTGCGTGCTCAAAACATTCAGCGGCCGTGTCCCATTCGCCGAGTTCGCTATGGAAAATAGCTAGATTTTCCCAGAAACGTATATCGTTAGCTAGCCGACCTTGTTCAGCATTTGTTTTGCAGACTTCGTACACCTGCTTCATAATGTTTCGAGCCTGGTCTACACGACCCAATTGGTGAAATGTCAAAGCTATATCCGCCATTAGCGACACAGTATTAGCATGAGGCAGTCCCAAAGTTGTTTTGTAACTTTCCAGTGCCTCTATTTGCATTTTCAGCGCTTCGTCAGCTCGATCTGTGTGACGATATGTCCAGGCCAAGGCGGACAGGGCTCCTCCTGTGTAAGGGTGGGCTCGCCCGTACGTCGCTTGAAAACTTTCTAGGATCCGTGTTTGACGTTTTTCGGCCTCCACCCAATCTTCCTCATTGATGTAGATTTGAGATAGGCAAAGTTGCGTGGATAATGTGATGTAATCACTCTCGCCTAGTAATCTGGTTTGCACTGAAGCTGCTTGCAACAATAGTGCTTTGGACCTCTTGGAATCGCATCCACGACTTGTAACAATTTTACATTGCAATGTGGCCCTATCAAGCTCGCTTCCAGCAGAGAGCCCGAAACCTTGCTCTAGAGCAGCAGCAGCGAAATATGAATAGTGCGTCAGCACGGACTCGGCATGCGGGAGACTCTTTCTGCAAACTACATCAGCATCGCATCTTGGAAGCGGCAAGGCGATCGTAACCGCCTTCAAAGCCACGAAATACAGCAAACATGCCGTTCCAAGTCTTTGAAGCCAATGGTAAGTGGCCAACTGAACCAAGCGATGCATGTCATAATCTCCCTCTTTGGTTTCTGTGATGAAGGAAAAGCTTTTGAGAACGCCTATGGCTTTGAAAATCTCCAGTTTCCACGGCGTAGGAATGCTGCTCGTGGTTCCAAAGGAATCTTCGGCTTCTGTGTTTCCATGATCCTCTTGCTGCTCACTGACACAAATGCCATCGGTATGCTTGAGTCTAGAATAATACTCGCCGATGAATTTGAGAGGTATATTCTGCCGATCCAGAAGAGACATAAAACACAGGAATTGGCTTGCAAGTGGGTGATTCCTGTGAATCTGAGTGAATGAGAGCATCCACGTTGCGATCACCGCGTGAGGTGCATCGCCGTCTCTTCCGACAGTGTGGAAGGGCTGACTCAGAAGCTCAATGACAGAATCCTCGTTCTCGTCCAAAAGTTCCATGAATCTATTGATTGTCATGGTATACTGTTGCATGAATGCATTGGCTTGAGCCATAGCAAGTGGTATATACTCTAGCCTCGACGCCAAGAGTTGAACATCCTCGACTGAGCCTGTTGTGGTGTCGTCAATTGCAGTCCGCAAAACCTCCACAGCTTCGTCTTGACTCATTTTCGGGACTTCAATGAGGGAGTTTCCAGGAGAAAGAGACACAGCGGCGGCTTTGTTTCTCGTGGTCACAAGTACAAAGCCCCGGTCGCACTCAGGGATATATGAGGCAATGCCTACGTCGTCTCGGGGTGGTTCGCCGTTTGTATTGGCGCAATCAATAGTGGTTGTGGGGAAGAACAACTTTTCATCGTCTGCGTTGTCTATGACCAGAAGCCAGCGGTTGTGATGCTGAGTGCTTAGCCAATCTTTGACTAACGATAGGACGTTCGCCTTTGGGTCATCATAACCGGGAACCTTGCACTTCTTAGCGATAGCCGCAAAGCCTTCTGTAAATCGTGCTCTACTGCCGCCATGAACCCAGTAGATGGACACGTCTGGGCACTCGCCCCGTAACCAATAAACATAGTGTAGGGCTATATGAGTTTTCCTGATCATGATTAGTATACAGAAATTTTAATAGCGTGGAAGACGTACCCAATGCCACCAAGACCATACAACGACACTTTTAAGCGCGGTGGTGCCTGCGGAAAAATCCCCAAGCCTAGTTTTTTCTTCAGCTCGAGCATGATGCTGGTTCTTTCGACAAAGTCAGGGTTTGGTACGTATGGAACAAGAACTAATCGCTGATGAGTAGGGCGTCTACACCATATGAATTTTACGTACAGTTTATGTTCGTAATTAGAGTGGGCTTGAAGATACGACCAGCAAGTGCTTTCAGTCTTTCCAGAACCTTGTCGTACTCATTGTCGTTGGGTGTGAACTTGACCAAGTCGCCGTGACATCGAGCAATTGGGCAAATATGAGCTACTGACTGTTCCCAGGACCGGCAGTGCGTAGCAGAAGCAGTTGTGACAAGGATCTCCTTTGGACCCGTCATGCTCCAATTACCAAGTCCGTCCTACATTTTCTTAGTACGACGTTTGCAAGATAAACATAGAAGGGAAAAGACAGAAAGTACTGTACCTGTCGAGCAGTATGAGATTTGTTTGTCTCATAGAAGCATACGACCTCGAAGCTGCTTTTCGATTCGTCACCAAAAGCTCGATGGAATTCTCGATGCTGGTTATGAAGAACTTGGGAGTTGATGTGGCTGATTGACTCGAGCAGGAATCTGTTGGGCCCGTTCGCAGCCATTAGGATCAAGGAGCGAATGTCCATTCCGTGATGAGGCGTTCCAAAGAAAACGAGGCCCTGGATGGCTTGCAGGAGGCGCTTATCTTCATCCCTTTCGGACCTTGCGAGATAAATGAGTAGCTGACAAAATCATTAACACTGGTCGTGGGTTATACAGAGGTTTCGTAGACATATACCTCCTTGACGACCAAGCCCCCCAGACCGTGCGCGATGCAGATAATGGGTCGCGCCAGTGGTCCATCGAGGAGCGGCAACAGCATGCCATGGAATGAATTTGCCAAATCTGCTAAATTTTGTATACTGTCGCTGTTTGACACAACTGAGTCGTAGCCGTATGTCATGATCCGCGCCATTGGAGGTTGGTCTTCATGTATTACCATGTCGAAGGGAAGAGAGTCTCGAAGCCACATATGGCCGCCGTCTGGCGAAACGAAGGAGTCGAAAGCATGGCCACCAAGACCGCAAACAGCGATGACACTACGAGCTTTAGTTCACAGCAACTTTCAGGATCTTAACGAGAATCTGGCCTACTTGATCTTATGATCTTCTGGTGGTGCAGCATAGAGAGTGGTCATGCCATGGAAATCGACGTCGATTGTGAGCGGCCGATGGCCTCTCAGGACCTTCGTGATGTGTTGTCCGACGTGAAGGTTTTGAAATTGGGGTGGTATGTGATGAAATGTCAGTGTCGCCGTCTGTCCACGAGAACGACGAGGCTCTTCCAAGAGCGAATGGACTGTCAAACGCGAAGTCGTATCCGTCCCTCTCAAGAAAGACTCGAGCCGCTCTGCATCCCAATCAAGCGGTACTCCCTTGACACGAAAGGTTCTCCGAACCGCGAAACTTGGCTGAGGGGGTGTTGGCAACGGCACCTGCGACAATAAATTGAGAGTAGTTGACATAATGGCGTCAAGGACATAATCAGGCAGGCAGACAACGGCACCTCTGCTTGCGCCCGTCCACTACACACCGTCTTAGGTGCTCTGGTTCCGAGAAAGTTGTAGCTGTAAATAAAGGCAGAGAGAGAGGAGAAAACTTTGCAATTGGAATCAGGCTGTGCCGCTGGATCTTGATTTTTCCACATCCGGAGTCCAAATGACATGATTGGATATATCGAAATGCACTTTGACCGGGCCAACCGTCAAGAACTAATCATGGGGGTTTTAACCAATACAAGCCCCGGGCTGAGCAACCGCCAGGCTGGCCAGGAGTGACGTGGCGCCCGATGATAAGCACTCTCAAAGTGCATTTTCAGGCGGCAGCATTACCGCCTGCGAGGTCCGAGCGGCTGTGCTGGGAGTATGTGACCGAGACTTGAGATGAGACGGAAGAACGAGGTCATAAAAGCACGACTGGATGCTCCTAAGCTGCAATGGCACTGCCTCGGGCATAGTCCATGTCTCACAAATCTATCTTGACAGCAACCGCACTCGCAGAGGTAAATCCAGAGACAAACAGCCATGCCTTTCTCTGGCCTCCCTCCTTCTTCGGGTCAATCGCAACAATGACTGCCACACTAGCACATCGAATTCTCTTTCCATCATCCTCAAAGACCAATTTTGGATTCCACTCTTTCGGCTTGGCGTCTTTTGAAGAATTTCCATCTCGTCTGGCATACCAGATCATGACTCCCTCGGTGCCCTTGGGATCGCCGCCTGTTGTCGCTAGGTCGACGGCCCTGGTAAGACCTGCGTTCACGTATCCAGACGCGTTGAAGGTGGCGTTGGCGTATGGATCGGAGAAGTATGAGGGGTTGTCGATTGTGCTCGCGTGACGGACGACGTCTGAGAGATGGATTTTGCCTTCGGGACTTGAGGGAAGTGTACCGATGTGCATCTCTCCGGTGACGGGGCATCCAATTAGCACTTCATCAGGAGAGCTTCCGTGAGCCAAGCCGTTGTTGTTTTGAAGACTTTGCAGCGCAACCGACGCCTTGCAACCTTTGGTGTAGTCTTCTGTCCACGCAGCCTCGGGGTCGCAGTCCAATCGGATGGTGTCCGTCCACTTAGCTGTTGGCAACAGATCTTCCACCGATCGCAGATGACCATGGGTGTAATAGTGGTCGTTTGTGACGTAGAAAGTAGTCGGGCTGACCGCCAAAACATCGTTGGGGGTCTTGAGGTGGGCATTCTTCACTGATCGGACGTGTCGCACCGAGTCCGATCCAATGACATGGTGGAATATCTCGATGCGCGGATCGAGCTTGGGATTCTCGGGATCAACCTGCTCGCCACTCAGATACTCTGCGCCGGGAACATGGTTGACGGCGAAGATATACACGGCGCTGCCGACTTCTGCATTCGGGTCATTGATCACGTCGATACCATGTGTTACAAATGGGCCGTTGAAGTCGACAAACTTCAACCGGCGTGAGGTTTTCGTCTGCAGGAGATCAGCCATCGCCCATACATGGTGTTATCACAGCGACATACCTCAGCGTCAATCACGTGAATTGATCCCCGGGAGTCCAATACAGCAAGCGGCTTGTTGTAAAGCGTCAGTCCGGGAAACCACGAGAACCTGGTTTCATGCGAGTCTTCGCATGCAGTGAAGACGGAGTTGCTTTCGGCATGGTAGTGCATGTCTTCACAGTGGATCGTATCATCAATAATGACGAGGTGATCGGGGTTGTCCAACGCCGACTGCTGCAATTTCCTGAACGTGCCGACAAGGACCAGCTTGTCGTAAATGGGCACAAAGACGTACGACAGCAGCATCGGCAGGGCCACGATGAGGCCAATGTTGATCAGGGATCGCATCTTGTTTGACGGCGGCTATGTTTGATGAAGTTCCAAGAGAGAGCTTCGGTCGAGATGGACGTAGGCTGGGGTGGAGGCTGGTGTTTCGTTATGAGGGGAAATCGAGGATCGAGATGCCGGCTAGCGATTTGTCACCGACGTGGAGAAGAGTCGGGGTGGCCCTGGCTAGTCAGCGAATCTCTAGCACAGACAGCCGAAATCATGCCGACATCCGGAGTCAACGGTACCATCAGTGTCTTATTACTACTCTGAAGGTGTGTGAAATATGAGCGAGACTCGTGTCTCGGTCGGCGAGCCATCACCGGCTATATGCCAAACCCATCCAGAAGCTGCTGAGGGGTCGGGTTGGAGCTGACAGCGTATCCCTCCACATTGTGCATGCTCATATTCGACGTCCAGCTGGATTGAAATGAGTTCACCGGCAAACCCCAATACATCATGTCCTCAAGCTCCGCTTGGCTGTTCAACTCGAACAGCGCAGATGAAGCTTGGTGGCCCACGGACGGCGATGCCTCGTTCATCTGCGCCTCGCCAGCCGCACGCTTGGCTTCGGTCTCTTGCCTGAAGCGTTCAATCTGCTCCTTTATGTACGACACAAGTCGCGGTACGTCTGCCACCGTGGGCCGACGCGGCCCCATGGCCGCCACTCGTGCATCCCAGGCCTGAGTCACAAGGGCCGCCTGGATGCGAAACACAGCATTGTCCCGGCCGCTACCAAGCGTGCTACGGGCCAGTGCATTTTCGCTAAGCACCTGCCATGCGCGATCCGCATGTACGCTGCAAGGGCGCTTCTTGAGATCTTGCAAGAGTTGGACGTAGGCTGGGAATGGGTAATAGAGCATCATGAACCAGGTGAAGCCCTTGATCATTGGCGTCGTGAAGATTCGCGTGTCGCACTCGATGACATTCATGGCCAATCGATTAAAGTAATCCAGCTGGACATCGTTTGGGGGTTTGTCAGGGCTGGAGAATGTCGCGTAGTGTTCCATCAGCTTGAACTTTGCCAGAAAGGTCTTGGTTGTCCACCTTGTCATGAAATGCAGGGGGTTCTCGTCGTCGAGGAGACGAAAGTGCCTCTCTTCTATCATCTTAGAAAACGCGACAACCGGCGCTGGTGGACTCACGCCTGCTTGGCCTGTCCCTCGCAGCGCAGTGTTGAGGCTATTGGAGTGGAAATCGACATAGCGCATATAGCTGGCGATGATGCAGTGGATTGCCACAAAGACAGCGTCGCTCGGCTCATCGCGAGCAATTGGCGGCTCCTTTCTTTCCGCCCGTAGGTCTGTGTCATTGACATTGCGAGGCACACGGCAGTCCCAAGGCGCAGCCAAGGCGAGTGAAGGAGCCTGCGCCATTTCGCTGATCCGAACATCAAAGAGGATGATGGCCCACCAAAGCCGCCGGCGCATCTCTGCCTCGAGGGCGTCGTGCTTGGCGCAGATTGCCTCGCTGTGAAGGCCTAGGCGCCGAGCGATGCGGACAGCGACGCCGGTCAGCGATGAGAGGGATACGGGGTCAATCGTGGACCGAACAGAGACCTAACAAGTCAGATGATGTTGTTCCAGGCGAGGCACTCTGCGAAATTGGGCCATACCAGATAGAAGAACAGCGCCGTTAGGCAATGCATGTCCCTCGTCTTCAGAAAGTTTGCATTTAGGAGAGCCTGTTGGCACCCGAAGCGAAACCTTGTCATCAACAGCTGCTTGCATGTGCCAAACATGGACTCGCAGTCATCTCCCGTCAGGCTCAACAGGGCCATGGAGTAGATGCCGAAAAGCAACGCAGCCAGATTTGGAGGCACGCCCTTCGGATCACTCGCGGCTTCAATCACCTGCCCCTGCAAAGTCGGTGCGTGCGTGACCTTGAGCAGGGGGTTCACATTCTCCAGGTACACATGCCAAAGCCGGAAGATGTGTACGGGGTCTGGATGTATTTCGCCAAGGTCGGGAGCAGCTCCGTGACGTTGTCCGAAGAGAATGTGATCATTAAGACTAGGATATTCCCAATGAGCTGAATGAACAGCCTCGTGGAGATCTTCGCGGATATCGTGAGGGTTGTTGCTGTCGTCACCTTCAGTGTGGCAAAGATATCCGTTATCGCTGAGGCCTCGCCAAATATCGCTGCTACAAT
Source organism: Stachybotrys chartarum (assembly GCA_001021365.1). Classification (NCBI taxonomy): domain Eukaryota; kingdom Fungi; phylum Ascomycota; class Sordariomycetes; order Hypocreales; family Stachybotryaceae; genus Stachybotrys; species Stachybotrys chartarum. The sequence goes on from LDEE01000005.1 coordinate 2,148,405, forward strand.
ACGTCAGACACTGAAATGTTTGAACTCATCATGGCATCAGTGGCATACTCGGCTTGTCCGGACTCGGGCAAGCTCGCGGGAGGCTGAGAGGTCATCTCGGCCTCTGCTTTATGCCGTTGCGAACCATGATCCTGCTTCCCATTGGCAGATCCGTTCAGTTGTTCCTGCATTGGTTCAAATTCGACGCCATTTCTCCGCAGTAGATCCTCGTAATTCCTCAGCCGCTGAAGCAGTTCCCGTTCGGCAAACCGCCGTTTTCTAGGCGCCAGTGTTGCAGGGACGCAGTGCGCCTTGGTACGCACACAATTGGAACATGGTGACTTGCGATCGCATTTGACCTTTCTTTGCTGGCATAGGACGCAAGCGAGCTGGCGCTGCTGCGGTCGAGCCTCGGTTTCGCTCATCTTCCTTCCTGGGATACTGCATATTATCGGAAAGAAGGTTTTCAGACTCACACCGGGCTCTAGACCGGCCGAAGAAATGGTTGGTTATTGCCGGAGAAGTCTAGTTCCCGAGCAAGGAACTGGGGTCTTTGTTTGAACACTAACAATCTGGCAAAAGGTATTTGAAATAAAAGAATGTTGAAAAAGGACCAGATCTTCTCCAACAGCTCTCCCAGGCTTTTGTACGATTTAAGGAGTGCGTCATATATCTTTGAATTATTTATGGGAGGAGATACGGACTCCTTCCTAGCTATAAGTTGTGTCTCAGTTCACATTGCGGAATATGGCAGAGATGTTAGCTTACTATGGCCCTCGGCAGTTAGATTCGCCCGGTCTGACTCGACAATCAGCGGACGAGCCACTGTAAATCCTACTGGACCCAGGCCCGGGTAACGGCACGTTGGAGACAATGGCAGCGGTGCCGAACGAATTCACGATGAATGCCTATAAATCATGTCCATCTTCTCGTTGGCTCGGGTTGAGTATCAATTCATCTTAGAGCCTCAAACTACCACCAACAGCATCCTTCTGCCACGAAATGGCTCTCAAGGTTGCAATCGTGGGCGGCGGACCTGGTGGTCTCACCCTCGCCCGGCTTCTCCACTGCAAAGGCATCGAATTCACTGTCTTTGAACGGTCAGTCTCCGCTACCTCGAACCTGCAAGGCGGCAGTCTCGACATCCACGAAAATGATGGGCAGCTGGCACTACGGGAAGCCGGATTATACGAAGAGTTTCTCAAGAAAGCTCGGACGGAAGACGACGTTTTTACTCTCTATGACGAACATGGCAAATGCTTTGGTGGACTCTTTGGGGAGCCTCAGGACGCTCCAAGCCAGCAGCCGGAGAGTGGACGACCTGAGATTGACCGCACTGAGCTACGCCAGATTTTGCTCGACTCGATACCTGAGACGCAAATTCGCTGGGAATCTAATTTGAAACGCATCAACAACGATGCAAAATGCAAAAGGGTTCTCGAATTTGCCAACGGTGACACAGCATGTGGCTTTGACCTGATTGTGGGAGCAGACGGTGCATTCAGCAAGGTGCGCCCATTCGTAAGTCGCTCAATCGTTGGCGGCGTGTAACGGCTCTTGATGCTGATATGTCACAGGTCAATTCGTTGAAACCCGAGTACAGCGGTAAATACTACATCGAAGCAAAAGTTTCACCAGATAGCCCTGCATACCAATCTGTTACCGCGAAACTCGGCAACGGCACCATAGCCTTCCTAGGAGGTCCAAAACAAGTCATGATGCAACGACAGGGCGACGCATCGTATCGCATATACTTTGGAGTCACAGTGCCCGAAGACTTTGTGAGCAGTGCAGTGGACCTAGCTGACGGCGAGAGCACCAGGCGCTTGCTCCTGTCGCCAGATTTCTTTGGTGACTGGTGCGACACCATCCTCGACATCATCAGAAACTGCAGCTCATTTCGTAGTTGGCCTCTCTACTCGATGAACCCGGAAAGATTGAGCTGGACATCCGTGCCGGGGATAACGCTCATGGGCGATGCAGCCCACGTGTCGGTTCCTGCAGGCGAGGGTGTCAATGTTGCCATGCTGGACGCTCTTGTTCTCGCGAAGAAGCTCGATGAGTTTGGGAAAGACGACCTGGACAGGGCTGTCCGAGAATACGAGCATGACATGCTTGCGCGCGGAAAGGCGATGATTGAGGAAAGCTGGGAGACAGTAAGGATGATGGCTCACCCAGATGGTCCGAGTGCAGTAATTCAGGCCTTCAGGCTTAAGATCTTTGGAGCTTGATGTTGCTTGCATGGTGTTTCCTTGGAACGATACTCACTGTTCTTGTGGTTTCCTAAAGCTGTTGGTAGCGGTAATTGAATCACGTCCTTTGCAAAGCTTCTGTATGCTTGATGTTATTTGGTCATTATGTTGCTCTAATCGTTGTAAAAATATATATATATATATATGTAAAAAATGAGTGAGGATATTATCGCCAAGACAAGAGAACAACCCAGCTCCTGCGGCGTACGTGTCTAACATTGTTCAGTCCTTGTACCAAGCCAAATACCACGCCTGGGTGGTTACTATACACCTGCTTTTTATTCTAAAGACCGAGAAATTTAAGAGAAAAACATGTGGTTTGGCTTAGAAAACCACCAAAAGCTTCAAGCCAGTCCGCCTGATTCTTGCAACAAAGATCAAGGTCGTTCCGACCAGACAGAATACTCCTGAGAATATCTTGATGTTATCCCAATTTCCTGGTCTGTCCAGCAATGAACCATTGATAGGACCAGAGGTGAGACCTGCGAACGATGAGGTCAAGAGAATCACTCCAGTTCGGAAGCCGATCTCTGCCATTGGGGAGATCTGCATAACAAGAGGTGCAATCAATGTGACGTATGCGCCGCTGAAGAAACCGAACAGCACGGCGAAGGCGACAAGGGCTGCGTCATTGGCGGCGGGCAACCACAGGGCCAAGATGAGAATACCAGACATGTAGCACACAATGACAAAGATGTTGTAGCGACCAACTTTGTCACCCAGAACACCTGCGGCAAGCCGACCGAACATGGATCCTGCATTGAGAATGGAGAGAATGTAACTCGCCAGTGTGCGGTCCATGCCGGCCGCGATGACCTGCGCGGGCAGGTAGGTGAGGGTTGCGTAGAAACCAAAGCTGAAGATGAAGAAGCCGAAATTAACCAAGCTGAAGTCGAGCTCGGTGAGGGGCTTGATGAGTTGACGGCCGGTGATGTGCTGAGGGATCGGAGGGTTGCGTGACTTGATGGTGAAGTTGGAGAGGATAAGCAGTGCTAAGAGAATGAAAGCCGCGGTTCGCATGGCCCACGGGAAGCCAACCTCGTCGATGAGGCGCGTGAGCAGAACAGGGAAGATGATGCCGCCGGTGGAAGAACCCGTGGAGAGAACGCCGAAGGCTGCGGCGCGGTTCTTGTCGAACCACCCGTGGATGGACGACAGGCTGGCCTGGAAGATGGCCGATGTGCCAATACCGGATACGAGTCCTTGGGCCAAGATGATGTGCCAATATTCGGTTCCTAGGCTGGCCATCATGACGCCAAAGACGTGCAGAAACGAGCCGCCTAGCAGCAGGTACCGAGGCCCATACTTGTCGTAGATGATGCCGGCAAAGGGACCCGTGCCTAACATGAAGAAGATCTGCAACGATGGGATCCAGGAGATTGTGCTGGGCGAGTACTGGTCCAGAAGAACGTTTTGGTAGTACTCTTGGAACACGCCAGCACCTGCAAGGTATGCCACATTAGCTCCAAGTTCACAACAGGCGACGGCGGAAAAGGGGACGAGACGTACTGCTGAGCCAACCGAAACTGCAAAACGATGCGGCCCACGCGCCAAGAACAACCATCCACGCCTCCAAGCCACCGTCGGGCGCAGACTTCGCGTGACTTAGTGGTGCGGCTGCAGGAGCAGCCTGCTCGACGTCTGATTCGAGAACCGAAGGCTGTGTGCTGACGAAACCGTCATTGTCTGTGTTTTTGACTGCCGTCTTCTCGTGGATTGATTCGGCCTTCAACGTTGAAGCCCCTGTTTCTGACATCTTGAATGGCGGCTGGGGATTCCTCGTCTGTGTGAAGGTAGCGTACAGCCTTTTCGTATAACTCTTTCGTGCCAACTCTGCGGGTCGGAAGGCCGGAAATGATGTTGATGATGTTGACGATATCGAGATCAGATAAACCTTGGCCAAGAGCCAGGGCACTGTCTACTTTATAGCAGGTAACCCCAAACCAACGCAAGCATAAGCATAAGCACGTCTTCGGATTCGGCACCCTAATGCCGTTACGCGTCCAAGATTAACAGGAGCAGGCCGCAAATACTCGGCTGTTGACTCATAAGCCGGTATCTCCGCAACGATGACCAGAAAACGCAACAACAATGGAACGCTCGACACCGTAAAGGATTACATTGGCTATGACCCTCCGCAGGATCCTTCAGGGGGCCGGGGTTGGCCGGTAATTGGGGTTCGCCGAGTTGCGAGCTGGGATGGCTTCGGGGGTAAATTATATGCGTTTTAATCCCGTGCCGAGGCCTTGCTTATCGTGACTCAGCGTGAAGGGCCGTGGCCCGTTTATTTTATCCCCGCCCGAGGGCCGTTGCATTTATCATCAAACGCACCCCGAAGCCGTTTGACCCGTCTGAGATAACCGTGCCCGGCAGTGACCNTTTTTCGCGGTCAACCAGCGCCATTGTGCTCTATCATACCAAAGTACCAGAACCGCCATGGAGCAGCAGCCACAGGACAGCTCCCTCGTGGAGCCCCTGTCACCAAGCCCGTCCGCCGCGTCCGTCCCCGAGACAGCCACCCAAGGCAGCGTCTCTTCGGGCCCAACACGTGCGTGCCACGCCTGCAACGGCAGGAAGATCAAGTGCGACAGGAGGGAGCCGTGCTCGTCATGTGCGCGCCTGGGCAAGATGTGCGTGTACCCGCCCTCGGGGCGAATCCGCCGTACCAAAAGGGCCATTATGGCGGACATGGGCCACCGTATCTTGAGTCTGGAGAAGTCGCTGGCACAGGCTTCGTCCGTTAGCACACCCAACAAGCTTGGCCAGCCGCCTCCTCCTCGCAGCCCTTTGGAGGAAGCTTCTGCAACGTTGTCGACGCGGGATGTCCTCTTACAACAGGGCTCTTCCAGCCAATACTTTAATGAAGCCTTCATCTCAAGGGTCATTTGCGAGGTAAGTCGGCCGCGAGCCAGTCCATGGTCCATGTACAAACCTTGCTGCAGGAAAAAGACATGAAATCCGCCGTCTCGACCCCGCAAGAGCAACGGCCATACTGCTCGCCCTTCAACGCTCTGGGTGTTCTGTCAGCGCGCGCCCTCGATCAACCACCTCACAGTAACCACCCCCCCACGCAGGTTGCCGTCAAGCTATGGAATCATTTCAAGGAGTGCGTCGATACCGCCTGCAACGCCTGTCTCTTGCACATGCCGACCGACGAAGTCAAGGTGTACTCGGTCATCCAAGATCCAGCCAAGGCGTCGTACGAGAATCTGGCGCTCTGCTTTGCCATCTACTTCACAACCGTTGCCTCGCTTACCGAAGAAGATGCCAAGATTTTACTCGGTCGCGACAGGACAGCCGCGCTGTTCCTGTTCAAGGATGGATTGGAGCAGTCCTTTGCTTATGCCGACTTTTTGGATTGCCCAACAGTGACGTTGCTCAATGCATTGTCGACTTACATTGTATGTCCGTCCTGCAGTCGCCCAGCTCCGTCATCATTGCTACTAACACGGGGCCTTAGAGTGCCTTGCGCATCCACAACTCGAGCAAGGGCATATGGATCCTCAACGGACTCGCACTGCGCATCGCACAGTCCATAGGCTTGCACCGCGACGGCGAGCGGCTGGGACTCCCCCCTTTCGAAGCCGAACGCAATCGCCGCATGTGGTGGCAATTGATCTGCCGTGAAGCCAGGGCCGGCGAAGACTACGGGCTGCAGAGCACCAAGGAGCTCTCCCTGCCGGCATCGGATACAAGAATCCCTCTCAACGTGGACGACTCGGACCTTTATCCAGGAATGGAACGGCTACCACCGGAGAGGAAGACGTGGACGCGTATGACATTCTTTCGGGTCAAGGTGGACCTGTTTGAGGCACAAAAGAAACTGCTCGGCTGTCCAGGGTCTTGCAAAGACTTTCCGAGTGAAGCCGAGAGAGCCTCCATCATGAAGGACGTTACGGAACGCGTCGAAACCCGTTTGAAGCACTCTAACCCCGTCATTCCGCAGCAGCTGCTCACAATGACCTGCGCCCGCCACGTCCTCCGCAAGCTCGACTTCATCTCGCGGCTGGAGTGGCACTCGCGTCAACCGTCCGGTAGCAGGGAAGACTTTGCAACCGACGAGAATCTGATCGAGGCAATAATGATCCTGAAGGTCATGGACATGTCTGTCCACGAAATACTCAAACAGTACGCTTGGGTGAAGAGTGCTTATCCGCAAAATCACCTGCTCGCTTATATCCTGTGGCATCTCTGCGTCAAGCCTGAAGGTCCTCATGTTGAAGAAGCATGGGAGACCATTGAACATGACTTTGGCTCTGTATTCACCGGTTACCGAGGCCACGACTCCAAGTTCGCGGTGCTCAAGGCACTAAAGGCAAAGGCTGAAGCGGTACGAGTGAAAGCGCGGAACAAGGCCGCTGCAAGCACGCGCGAAAACCAGGTCGGAGTTTCCGGCGACCAACAATCGCCATTGCAACACGACGATGGAGGATATGCGCTGTTTTCCGACATTGGGACGGAGAGTTGGACGGATTGGTCCGCCTTCAACCAGAGCATACAGGTCAACGAACAGGCGTATGCCACCGTCTTTTGGCAGTAGGGTTCAATATGCCAACTGTGCTCCGACAGGCAGTGCAACATCTATGCCTAAATGCAGAGACTGTCTACATGATGCCTAGGCCATTCCAGAAGGCCGAAAAACTTGACCTGCCCTCGCAAAGACGCTGCAATCTGGTTCATCAGCTGCTTCGCCCAGCCCCTCGCAAGCCAAAAGCTCCTCTCCAGGACAGCAAGCAAGATCGAGTAGTACGCCAGCAGCAGCATGGCGTGTGCTTGGCGCGCCTGAATGTCGACGATGATGCTGTCCCCGATCAGGTACATCCAGGCAAGCGCAATGCCCACCTCAACATGCATGCCGCTGACGGCGCACCAGCGCAAGCACTCCTCCATGTGGTCGAGTGCTTTGGAATAGGGCTCCCGGCTCGCGGAGGGTAAGTCCGACTCCAAGAACCTCCGGAGTTGAACCATGACCTGCCACGTGTCCGGCGGTAAGAGCGTGTCTTCGAGACAGGGTTCCCTGGCGGCAGTTTCATCAGCTAGGCAAATGGGAGCAGGCGGGAGAAAGGGTTACCGGGCTATCGATGCGCTTTGTTCGCCGGGATATGTGCCGTGTATGAGGGGGGAGAATTCCGAACGCAGCACGACTGAGATGATGGGATTGAGCGTCGTCTTCAACCCTCGCATGAGACCTACAACATCTAAGAAGCACGCGACAGGATCTTCCAGATGCGAGTTGCCTAAGCGAGCCGGAAGTGAGTACAGATATAATATCAGCGCGCCGGAGAACCCCCACAGGGCAGGATATATGTCTTTCTGCATCCCTTGCATGGCCGCGCGAAACGCGGCGGACCCAATGGTCTGGTAGTAGTCGCCCAGTGCCAGGTAGGTCGACCGACTGGCCGGTGAAAGGTACGCTTTGTGGCCGGCAGCCAAGGAGAGCAGGCCGTGCATGAGGAACGGGTGACGGTATCCTACTCTGGGGAAGGATATCCGATACACATGGCACATGTCCTGCCGAATGGCAAGTGTGTCGGCTGTGACGGTGCAGTAATGGTGCATCAGCTCGAGGGCCCTCTGGCCCATGACCTCGGCGGGGAACGGCGCCGTGACATGTTCTCTGTCGGCGTTGGCGGGCGAGGAGTCGGCGGGCGAAGGGAATGTGGTTTCAGGCGGTGGTCGAGGTGCCAGAGGTGCAAGGTGTGGTTGACGCGGCGACTTGGCATCGTGAGGTGTACCCGGGACAGAGTCGGTGGACGAAAGACTGCAAGGCACGCCGTGTCTGTCGCAGTTGAAGCAAACCGGCGCCTTCTCATCACACTATCCATGGTGTCAACGCGCCGTCCAAGTCAATAGATTGATTGCATCGTGACAAGACTCATCCAGAAGCTGTGCATGCGGAGCATCCTGACCTTGACCTTGCGGCGTTTGCAGTTCACACAGCCCCGGCGGGACTTGGAATGCGGGCGCCGCATCGCCATAACCGGCAGATCCGATCGCAAGCAATGCGCGACCGGCTCGGAAAGGATTGTTTAGCCTAGCTATCCGACGACACGTGTGGTGGGAATGCGAGCCGAGTTTCCAACGGCTGTGCGAAGCGAGTATTGCGAGGGGGAAGGGCAAGGAATAGGACTTGTCATTGGTTGTCGAGCCGAAATCCTCCATGCAAACGTGACATGCAAGCCTCCAAGCTCTATGAACCCGCAGACGACGGGCCACCAACGGTTCCGGAATACGCGGGCTCGTTCTTCGTTCCTCGCATCTCGTATCCGTCGTCCAGTCAGAAGGCTGCTTCGCCACCCCAGGGCCTGGGCCATCCGGGATTAAGAAAGGAGGGACGCCTTGGAGACCCGCCGAGATGGGTCTCTGGAGCGTCCACGGCGAAGATGATTCGCAGCATGTTCGTGCCAAGCTTCCAATCTGCAGGCCCTATCGTAAAAAGCTGCTGCAGGGGCTTCGATGTACGTGTGCGTAAAGTGCTGTTGCGGACAAAGGGGCCGCGCATCCTGCGTTCTTTTATTACGCTGTGCCCCGAATCTCGAGGCCGTCTTCTCTGACCATATCCGGTGCGGTGATGTATTCTGAGCTCATTTGATGATCCCTCTCCTTCGAACCACCCATCATTTCTAAGAGGTTTGGGCCTTTCTTCTTCTTTTCCACTCTTTGGGGGCAACGGCTCTCCGCAACACCAACCATGTCCGAGTGTAATCCGTACTACGAGGATGCCGCTTGGTCATACTACCGGTACGAACCATCGGTCGCGGCCAACGTTGTTTTCGTAGCTCTTTTCGGCGTCACCACGGCTGTACATATTGTGCAGATGTGGCGATCGAAGGCGTGGTATCTGAGTGCCCTGGTGGTAGGCGGACTGGGTAAGAACCACCCTGCCAAGACGCCTTGAAAAGAAGGCTAACCACTGGTTTTCCCCATCGCTACAGCCGAAGTCATCGGATATGTCGGCCGAGTCTTGGGCGCAATGGAGGACCCTGGGTGTTGGACCTTGGGGCCGTTTGTGATGCAGGCCTGTTTGATCTTGGTGGGACCAGCTTTCATGGCAGCCTCCATCTACATGATTTTGGGTCGCATCATTCTTCTCACGGAAGGAGAGCATCACGCTCTCATCAAACGGCGCTGGCTGACCAAGCTCTTCGTGACGGGAGATGTCATCTCGCTGCTGACCCAGTCCGCCGGTACTTGCCTCGCATTTGCTCTCCTGCTTCGATCTATACTGACGTGTTTGATCAGGCGCCGGAATCATGCCAATCAGCGCTGATATGATGGAAATTGGAGAGTACATTGTCATCGTCGGTTTATTCGTCCAGATCGCCTTCTTCGGCGGTTTCCTTGTGGTCGCCAGCGTCTTCCATTGGCGCATGCGCAAGGCCCCAACCGCCAAATCCACCGAGCCGGCCGTCCGCTGGCAGGCGTACCTCTCCACGCTGTATGTCAGCGGTATCCTGATCTGGGTACGTAGTCTGTTCCGAGCCATCGAGTACATCGACGGCAATGACGGACCTCTCATGCGGGATGAGATATACGTCTTCACACTGGATGGCATGCTGATTCTTATCGTCATGGTATACATGAACTGGTTCCACCCAAGGTATGGACAACTATACGAGTTGCTTGAGAAGGCGCCACTGACGGAAACAGTGAAATCGGTTTATTATTACGAGGAGAGCAGCCGTTCCAGAATGGGTTTCAATTGCTGCTCCCCCGTAGAGCAAAAAAGCAACAGAATACGTTGGAGAGCACCTCATCAGACAACGAGATGGTTTCTCGGCCATTTTACAACAAATAGAGCATCTCTTATGTCGTGTATATTACAGCTCATTCATATTTTGAAGGCACAAAGCAGGTATCAAGGATGTTCTGCAAACTACATACAACCACCATCACGATTTCGGACGTCTCAGGCTGGCGCAGGCCCACGGGTCGATTCACTCAAAGCTAGATTTTGCATATACACTGTACTCTTCCATAATCTCTCTTAGATCATCTTTTCGACAAAACCCCCCCTCGCAACGCTGCGAAGGGTGTCCTGGTAATAGAAATTTGCGACTACTACACGTTGACGCTCGATCCGGAAGAGTTCACAACATGACACAAAATGACATGAAATGTATTCGACCCAGCTCATAAGGTGACAAGGTTGAGTGGTGCACACATCATTGACTTGTCAGCTTTGTTTATGAAACAGGTGGGTTGGTGGTAGGCTGCATCGACGGGCAAGGCACTGCCGACTCTGGGACTGCCCTAATGTACGCCAACATACTTGGTTCCGTGATATCGTCACTGTCCGAACATCCGAGGGTTTGCCTCGATTACCGGCCGGTTTAATCGCAAGCATTTTTATGTGCAGCAGACTTGGGGCCGGCCGGTTTATTGCTGACCGGCATATTGCCTAATCCGTATCTTTGCTCCGCCTGCTGTGGAGTCAGTTGACGATGAGGCTTACAGCATGCCGTACTCCCTGTGCTTCGTATCTTTGCCATAGCAGACCGGAGTATATATAGAGACAGTTTCTCCAAGTCAGTTATGCATCCAGCTATCATTTCTTCTCAGCTCATCAATACAGCACAGGTTTGACAAATCGTAATATCATGGCATCCATTTCTTCAGGTGTTGAAACGTCTGGCGACTGGCAGACCAAGGCCGCCGACAAACGCGCCAAATGCTTGGCAGCCATACCGAAAGCTTGGCTGCTGCCTCAATCGCTGTCAGACACAATTCCGGAGCAGTCAGAAATTTCCAAGGTCAAGCTTGATCTGACGGCCCTGGAGTTGCCCCGCCGCTCAGGCATCTTGACCGAAAAGGAACTCGACATCACTGAATCTTACTCAGTATCGACCTTGCTCGATAGCCTTGCATCCGGCAAGCTCACCTCTTCCGAAGTGACGCTGGCCTTTTCCAAAAGAGCCGCTATTGCACAGCAAGTGGTATGTACAACATTAGAAAACCCTTCCATTGCCCATCAAGTCAAGCTACGGCCTTGGGCAATCTGGCTAACCATGCCGGCAAGACAAACTGCTTGACGGAAACCTTTTTCGAAGAGGCTCAACAGCGGGCGCGGTATCTAGATACTTTGCGCGAGAAGGGCGAGCTCGCAGGGCCTCTCCATGGGCTCCCCGTCAGCCTGAAGGATACCTATCAGGTTGAAGGTACAGAGGCGACCATCGGTGCCGTAGCCTACATTGGGCGAGTTTCGACGGAAAATTCGGCCCTGGTGAATATACTGCTTGGCCTGGGGGCAGTTCTTTACGTCAAGACAAACGTAAGCCAGGTACTGATGGTAGGTCTCGCCGTGGCATTTCCTTAGCATCACGACCACTAACAGCTTCGAAGAGCGTGGACTCGGACAACAATGTCTTCGGTCGTGTCTTGAATCCATTGAACACCATGCTCACAGCAGGAGGCTCCAGCGGCGGAGACGGCGCCCTGCTTGCTTTCCGTGGTTCGCCGCTCAGTGCTGCTACCGACCTTGCAGGTAAACTGCTTGCACGCATCTCCGTACCATGAAGCGTTTCTGACCTCGTTAGGCTCCATTCGAATTCCATCGTTGTGCTGCGGAACCTACGGATTCAAGCCATCGGCAGGCAGGGTTCCGTACGGAAAACAAGTGATGCCGCTCAATGCGGGCATTGGCGTCCTTTTGCCATCGGCTGGGCCAATTGCGAACGACATCAAGGCGTTGCAGATCTTCATGAAGACTGTGATCGACGCTGCTCCACATCGGAACGATTCGACCGCTTTTGACCTGCCGTGGAGGAACGTGATGGGGTCGCTAGGGCCCAAGCTACGACTGGCACTGCTCGCCGAGGATCCGTTATTTCCGTACCATCCGCCCGTCAAGGAAAGTCTTGATGAGGCTGTGAGGCGTTTGCAGCAGCATGGTCACGAAGTTGTGTTCCTCGATGCGGCTGAGTGTCACGTCGCGGCCACCACCCAGGTCGCCATGGGTCTATTGTCCTTGGATAGCACTCCAATGGAGATAATTGCTTCCAGTGGTGAACCAGCTGTGTCATCTGTTAAGAGCTTGGGTCGGCAATCACGGGAAATTGACTGGAACTTTGTCCCCACCACCAAAGACATGGATGGTCTTCAAAAGCTGGGTGTTTTGCAGAACAAACGGGCGGAACTTGCTGAAGCTTGGAGGAAGCTCTGGGTCAAGTATGGCGTGGACGCAGTGATCGGGCCTACGGCTCAAAGCACGGCAGTCGAGCACGACGGCTTTAGCTTGCCTGCGTACTCAACATTCTTGAACGTGCTCAACGTAAGCCATGCTGTTCCAATGCTTGATATTACGCTAACGACATCAACAGTATCCAGTATGCGTCATACCCTTCGGCAGAGCAAGCAGTGAGCTGGAATTTGTTCCAAAGCCTGGCCAAGGCACCTGTGCGTGTAAGTAAAGTCCTTGACCAAGCACCTGGCTGGACCACCGCTCACTGAAACGCAACTAGACAAGCGAGATGTTGTCGAGGGAGCGCCATGCTCGATACAGGTTTTTACTGGTGGCATGCGTGACGAGGAGTGTCTGGCGGTCGCGGAGGTGGTCGATCAATGCTTGAACAAGACGGAACAATCTAAGCTCTAGTTCTTCTTTAAGGGAGTGCCTGTACATGGGAGAGAGTTATGCGACGTCTATTTGCGAAGCACGTTGCGAGGTATTGCAGTGTGCTTGAAAAACCGACCTTGTGTTCCAGGCTCCGAGCCAAGAGGTAAATCACAGATCCTGAAATTACTGGCAGAAATTTCATGACAATTAAGACTCACGTGTCAACCTTCCAGCAATACACTGGCCATCAATAGTATCCGTCCGGGGCTAAGTAGTATGATACTGGGTGTTTATCCTTGAGTCAACTGAATTCTGTATCTGTAAGGCGACGACTCTAGGAACCTGATGAGTGCCTGTCGGGGGCTGCTAGTAAACTAAACCACATTTCGATTAGGCGACCTGCAAGGTGTCTGGGCACTGCCTTGCTGCCAGGGGACGGTCCAGGCTCATGCAACCCCAACATTCCGACAACCCACAACGATTCACCGGAGTTCGCCCTGCCTGTCCAACTATCCGCCGCCCATGCAAGAGTCCACCTTCTTCGGGACATGCCTTGGCGGGCAGCTTCCGCGCGCATGCGACCGGTGCAACGCCGTCAAGGAGCGCTGTGACTGGCTCGCGGACCAGCAGCAATGCCAGCGCTGCCTGCGATTGGGACGGAGCTGCACTGTTGACCGGCCGAGGCGAAGACCAGGTCGCAGGTCAGGTATGCGAGCTGCGCAAGCTCAATCCCTTCCAAGTCAACGATCGGCCCCTGCGCATCTTCCGCCTGCTCCATCCAGAAACGCGAGCCTCGCCGCGGCATCTCCAAGTCCCAGCTGTATTGCCGAGTTCGGCGACATCTCGAACCGCGATCGACAGCTACTGCAGCGCCTTCTGTTCCAGTGTAACCTACTCGAGATATTCTCGGTGGGCACCAGCTTCACGGGAAAGGTGCGGGAGCAAGTCGTTCCACACCTCCTGCTGTCAAAATCGACTTTCTTGGACGGGCTCTTGGGCTGTGCCCTGTCGTGGGCGGGCAATGTCGACGATTGCCCCGACTCGTGTATCCTGACCAGCTGCTATCGCTACGCCGCCTCGGCCGTGTCCACGCTTGCATCAATGCAAGTCACCAACTTCGAGAGCATGATTGACTGCATCATGCTGGGCGCGTTGGTCTCGACGTTTGCGGTCAAGCTGCGTCTCAATGACGTGCAGGCCATCTGCGGTCAGACGCTTGGCCTTGTCGAGCCCATCTACGCCGTCAGCGATCCGGGACGGCCTGAGCTCCGAGTCTTCCTGGGCTGCATGGTTATGTGGGAGCTTCGTGGATGCATATTCAGCTGCAGCGTGCCCTCGCTGCGATTCAAGCCACCCCTCGAGGCGTATGCGGATCGGCATGTCGGTCTGTGCGGCACGTTGCTGCCCCTATTGTACGATGTCTGCAAGATCAGCCATGACCTTGCACATGGACAAGGTGAAGGTGCACATACTCAAAGTCGGCTTGATGTCGTTGAGAGGTCGATCCGCCAGTGGCAGCCCTTGGCTCCCGAGGACTTCAATACCCGCTTCACTGGTCTTGAGATTTCTCATATGCTATGCCAGGCACAAGTCATGCGCCTAGCAGTACTATTACTGATACACCGCCTACGCAATCCCTTCGGTCTAAATGACGGCCCAGCGCAGGCCTTATCGTTGAGCATAATCACACAGCTGGAGACAACCTTCTTAGTCACAAGGCAGCACGTTCGATGCACTGATTTCGCGCTGCTCGTGGCTTGTTTGGAGCTAAAGGATGACGAGCGTGAGAAATGGTCCTCCAACATTCCGATGTTTGCTGGCTTTTCAACGCAATTTGGAGAGCATGTTCGAAGCATGCTCATGTCTTGTTGGACAGCAATTGATGCATTTGACGTACTTTCCTGGGATGTTTTGACCACGTTGGCATCTCCTTTCTTACGTCCAGCTTCATAAATCACATAATTTTCAGTTGCAGATTGGGTTTCGGAGCTTGATGCAACACTTAAGCCAATTGTTACATATGTCTATGACAATAGATTATAGTCAGCCATAATTTCTTTCATATACCATGCCAAGCTCGCAGCCCCAAGGAGATAGCCATATCCAAAGGCGGAGACTGCATGAGAGTCGTGAAGAGAAGTAATCGCAGAAACGGCTGATCCAGCTCTCCAAGATTGAACTGGTAATAGAAGCAGGAGTCCAACAATGACGAGGTAGACGGAATATCGAAGCGGGTTCTCCTTGCTCGGGGCGTCCCCGTGTCCTTTTCCGGCTTTTATTGGCTTCAGTACGAAATAAGGAGCTGTGAGAAGTATGCGAGTAGTGAGCAAGACAGGTATATCATAGGGACTGTCCACCACCGCTGGTGCTAGAAAGAGAGTGGAAAATAACATAGCAACCATGATTGTTTGGCTTAGGATGGATGGCGATTGAGCCGTTAATCTCGAGGCAGGCGACGGTGCAAGCAGTACAGCCGTGCAAAAGAGGTTTTGAGCGAAAGCTACCGGCAGCACCTGGCCGAGCACAAAGTAGGACCACAGATGTGGAATCTGACATCGGATACCTAGAGATGCATCAGAAGGTATCGCCATTAATGTGTAGAATTTCACCAACCCTGAGCGACCATCAAAAGGTTCCAACCAAAAGTATACATCAAACTCTGGCTCGTCCACCAATAGTGTCGCGGATCTTTGCAAAGATCCCGGGCAAAGTCCTTGAACAAGGTAGAGCTCAAGGACCACTTCCAGATATCCCAACCAACCTCCATCCTCGCTATGCCGAGGCGACTCCGTGGAAGGTCGACCCCATGCTTGCCCGCCCAACTGTGATAGTCATTAATCAAGAAATAAAGCATATGTAGAGATACAACCAAGAAGATAACAACGGAGAGCCCCATGAAGACTTGAGCTTTCGTCCGCCGTTTCCCCAGTTGATCATGTTTGATGTGAGTCTTGCCATTCTTGCACGAAGCCGAATGCAGCTTCCATAAGTCGAATGCGATCAACCCGGTCAATGACAGGGCCATTATGATATATAGCCAGAATAGCAGTGATCCGACATAGTTGTCGGCTTTGATGGTTGTCTTGGACATCGTGAACGAGATGATGAAGTTGGTGGGACTTTCTCCGAAGAGTGCAACAAGGCTGGAAACCCCATGGATATTTCAGACTTGCTGTCTGAGCAACGTCATAGACCTAGGCGTAATGTGGATATGAAGAGACTGGACGCATAAAATCGTATCCACATTGGCTAAAATGGGCAGGCGATGATGTGTCGTCACTTTGCCGACCGATTTACTACAGAATACTCGTCTGTGGTTGGTTTTGACAGTTCCGAGCTCATATTACTCGATTACTCGGTAGTTGGCAGTCATGAGGCCCGTAGTGCTGTAAATGGTTGGGTGCAATTTTTGCTGCACAGCCCTAATTCATGGCGCAACACCATGTTTCAGCCGTACACGACGTCGTGCTGATCGTTTGACCTGCCGCTATGCGGCTTTTCTGGAACGTGCCATCATTGGCAATCATATTCGATCGTCATGGGCTCTGAATCCCTGTTCGCCTTGGAGACGTTCTCTGACGTTTAGTTTCTGGCACCTACTACAGCTGAGGCAGTTATATTATTAAATTAGTCTTGCATAAATATAATGTGACTTATTCCCCTTAGAACGCTCTAAAATTAAAAAGCTACCCGGGGATTAACAACAAGAAGACTAATCACGGTTTAATAGATATTATCACTGTGCTTTCGTTCATTACTCCTTTGAATAGAAGCTGTTCATATCAGAGTCATCCTCGAGGATTTTTTTGTGTATAGTAATTACGTGACAGCCGCCGCGCGGATGGCTGCAAGTATCCAAGACGGTTGCATTTTCATGCAACCCGCTGACAAGGGTGATAATGTTGCTCCACTTTCGTGGGGCACTCCAAACTCAGGGTTGCCGGTAGCCTTTCACAAGTCAACTCCGCGTAACAGGAAACCCCAATGTAGGATACTTAGCATCCTGATTAGACCTTGAGGCCTTCATTTACGATACGTCATCGTGGATGACCTTTACGAAGGCTTCTATCTCCACTCTTTCATACATTGGCGTGCTAAATGGCCTTTAAAAGTTCCTTGGCCTCATCAGATCTCTTCGCTCTTCCTTCCCGTCCCTCTCAACTCATTTTCTTGACAGCCCTATCCAACATATCACATCATATTTTTGGCGGCAAATTTCCAACCAATTCCAGCAATATCCTTCAACCCTCGCTTCGACTCATTCCAACTATCATGGCAACATATTTTGTCACGGGAACTTCTAGAGGCCTAGGCCTCGGATTCTGCACGGCGCTGGCCGCTAATGGCTCCAAAGAAG
This sequence comes from Stachybotrys chartarum, assembly GCA_001021365.1. NCBI lineage: Eukaryota > Fungi > Ascomycota > Sordariomycetes > Hypocreales > Stachybotryaceae > Stachybotrys > Stachybotrys chartarum. The sequence goes on from LDEE01000005.1 coordinate 2,165,548, forward strand.
TATCCAAGGTCTTTGCGGCTGCTCGTACGGAAACGGATGCCCTAAAGCAGCTCATCAGCAAATCAGCTGGGCTTGTGGAACTGGTACTCGTCGATGTCACGTGTGAGGAGAGTGTTAAAAAAGCAGCTGCTCAAGTGGAGCAGTCCCTGTCGGGTCGAGGATTGGATGTTCTTATCAACAACGCAGGCATCATGCCACATACCCCTGGCGGGATCGCTGCCATGTTAGTGTCCTATACTGTGTCCCTAGATGATGGTCGACTGATTTGAACGATACAGGACCGACATTGAGTCAGTGTTTAAGGTAAATCTGGTAGGGGTACAGCTCATCACCAGCTCTCTCTTGCCACTGTTGAAAAGGGGGAATTTGAAGAAGATTCTCAATATGTGAGAGACCACGATAACCATCCTTTCATCTAGGATTACTGAATTATCATCTAGATCATCGGGCTCGGGATCCATTGGCTTAGCACCCACCTTCGAAAGGTTTGGGCAGAGGTCTCCGGCCTATCAAATATCCAAAGCAGCTCTTAACAGATTGACGGCCCAATATGCTGCTGAGTATGCCAATGAGGGCTTCGTGGTCCTCGCTGTGTCTCCAGGAGTGAGTTCACCTCTAGCGAGGGCTATCAGACTTTTGCTAACGCATAAACAGTGGGTCAACACGGATATGGGCGGCGAGAGCGCTGATATTACTATAGAGACTAGCATTAATGCAGTATTGCGTATTCTCTATACTAAAAGGAAGGAGGATACAGGTAAATTTTTCAATATTCACGTTCCCGGTTGGGAGAATGCTGCGGGTCTGAATCAGTACAATGGCGAGGAGCTCCCATGGTAATACCATGGCTTTGCAATTCCCTCAATGTTGAAATGAAGGAGAGCAAAAAGGCTCCGAGTTGCGATACATGTGGATTGTTTGCCTATGCTTAGCTGCACATATTCTATAGCTTAGGCACACATGCTAGTTTGAATTTAGAATGAAATGTATGGTCAAACGTTGCAAGCACTAAGGTTGAGATTAAGTAGGTACTCACGTCACCGTGTGGAAGTGCCAGTGACTGATTAACACTTTGACACTGTGAACCATACGTCAAGCTGTACTGTCGGTCAGTCCGGCCCACGAGGATTCTTGCGGCCTGATCAAGTCAACCATCGGCAGGGTCGATAAACTTAGTGGTCACGGCGATTACAGTGGGAAAGGTCTCACTGCTGCTACACAGTACAGCAGCGCATTACCAACGCTATGACCTTGAGGAAAGGTTGGCAATTCAGAGATCTCGTGTTCGAAGACTTGCGGTATATAGCTTCTAGGCAGTTTTGTAGAGACTGCCTGTATTCGAAGAAGGCTTGAACTGTCGCAACGGTTTGGTCTTCTCACAAGATGGTAATTTTCCTGTTCTTAGTCTTCTGGATAAGGCTTCATACATAGATTAAGGAAAGTGTATGAAAGGCCGCTCAAGTGGCCATGGTGTGCGAAGACCATCTTGCCATCCCTCTTAGACGTCCAGAAGTGGAAAACAAATCCCCATTAGGTCAAAATACTGGATATGCGCTAGAATGTCCACTATGATCCAGGCCCCGTTGCAATCAGAATTCCTAATGCCTGCGCATACCCTGATATCAGCAGTGGTAACTGGCGTGAGAGCAGGTGTTGAGACGTAGTATTCCGGACTGAGGTGGGCATAGCCAACCAACATGGGTGGCACACGGGGTACTGGGTCATTGTAATGCGTGATGCGATAATTACCACCAGCTTGGTTGGTGATATACGTGCTGAGGGTTTCGTCACCAAAACGGGGAGCGCCGAACGTGTACTATCCATATATGAGCAAATCCGAAACGCTATTGGAATGTCCATAAGTAGAAATACCAAATCTATGTTGTACCCATTGTCCCTCAGTTCTGCCGCAGCGAGACTTGCGATGGCTCCGCCCAGGCTGTGGCCCGTGAAAGCGATGCGAAATCCGGGATTTTTTGCCACAGCTGTTCTTACTGCGTGGAGAACAGGGCCGCGAGCGTCCACCCAAGACGTCCAGAAACCCCAGTGTGCTGTGCAGCCGCTGCAAATATCCACTGGTATGCGAATAAATATAATATCAGAAAGCCAACTTCGAATCGATGCTGAACCTCGGAAAGACACGAGCGTAAGGTTGTTTGTGTAGTCGGCGGCCACGAATCCCGTCACGTCGGTAAGAAGCGAACTACCAATAGTTGGTCAGTTTGGAGGACTCAATTTTTTAAACATAAATGAATCTTCTGGGTCGCATAGAGGTATCCATAAGCACTTGCGAGGAAGGCTTCAGGTATTTGAATTTTTTTTTTTTGGATGGTGCTGGTTGAGGGAGACAGGGAGGGATGAACGCAAAAAGTTGGGCTAGGATCACAACTTAAATTGTGAAACGTGTTTTACAGAGACAAATTTTCATTGCAAGCTCACTTCTCAAATTCTGTTATGGTCGTAGTGTTCTGTGCCTGCACCAATGGGCAGTTCTTAAAGTGACAAGAAACCTTATCTCCAGGCGAGTTGTTGTTTTCCTGGCAGTATGCCGCGTCGGCGTACTGCTTCATCAGTTGAAACATTGACAACAGGCCTAGGTTAACGTCTGATCTCAGTTAGTGTACAAAGTGTACTTATCACCACTCTTACTTGCCTCTTTTCTCAACTGCTATGGGACTAGCAGAGCCCCAAGATAGGCAAAGAAAGAAAGACAGGGCGGTATTGAATAACATTTTGAGAAAAAGTCCTCGGCAGTGTGACAACTCTCAGTGACTCCGACCGGATGTCCTGGGGATATTCGCTAGATTAGGATGAGCTTTTTCTAATTATTCTTCTTAGATGAAAATTTATGTTTTCCTACGAAGTTAATGAGGCTATGGAAAAAGATGTCCATGATTGCTCTCGCGTGCAGCGAAATCCGAGGACTTGGTTGCTTAAAGAAATAAAGCCATCTAAGTTCCATGAACTCTTACATACATTCCATATTAACGCCACTCAATGTTCTCGATCATCCCATAGGAGTGAAGCCACTTAGTTTCCCGTCATCTTTTAAATACATTCAATTCTAACGCCACTAAATGTTCTCGGTTGTCCGGGAGGAATGAAACTGCGTAAGCTCCTCGACACTTTTATATGCATTCCATCTCAATGCCTAACTTTATAACGGTCGGACTAACTCCAATTGTATAAATCTATAGAGTAGGTGGGTCTATGCTGGCAATAGGTCCGCGCTTTGTACTAATACGGTTCGTTGTGCTTCGTAGGTGTTACGTCTAATAATGCACAAGTAGATTGTGGTAACCAGGCTGTATTGATAGCCGGTGAGACTTCTAGCTAGGAACTATAGAATACTCCCCGTTTACATAGTTGCACATTGGCCAGGGAGCGGAGCGACGGTCGCTCCTTGTCGCGGCTCTCGATTGCGATGGGAGCCATCACTCACTCGCTTCAGTTCAATTCAGTTCTATTTCTACTCTGTTGTAACCGCCAATAACTAAAGCATCTATTCCCGGTTAGCAGGACCAAGCAAACGGCCAAATTATCCCCAGAGAGACAACGCACTTCGTCTTATCTCCCCCCAACCCTTGGCGTTGTCTGGCTCTCCATCCTGTTCGCATAGGATCTGTGTGTGCTGTGAATTTGGGTAATGGAGGTGGTTTGATAACCTCCTGCTGGTTTCTCATGTAGCTGTACTGTGTTCTGCGAAGCTCAGCAGCGGCTGTGTGGCGGTCCTTAGCCAAGCCTCCTAATATGCAATGCTCCACCCAGTTCGAATTGTCGAATTACTGGACATGAGGGCTCTCTCTTCGACGCTCGAATGCCGTTGGCGAGTGTGTTGAAGGGGAACCATTCCTTCTTCATGAAAAAGGGGGCGACAAGGAAGCCTTGTGGCGTCAGAGGCAGGCCTACTATTTGGGTCTTCTATGGCTTGATAGAGTCCCTTTGTATCATTCGCTAGCATGAAACCCGCAAATGTGAGTCTGTATGTCTGTAGCTGGGCTGAGTGTAAGGCCCGTCTCCGATTTGATTTTGACTTTGTATAACATATCCCACAAGCAAGTAAGCCACTCCAGCAGAATGAAGTGGGGTGCACGCAAAACTTTATTTGTAAACTATTGGTGATAATAATATGCTTATGTGATTTTATTGGCGTTCCTATCAAACTCTGCTAGATTGGGTCACTTGCTTGTATAGCTCACTTGCCCATAGAATACATCACTTATTTTTGATGAGTGTTTAATGTTAATCGGCAAAATTGCCAGCCTCTTTCAGCTGTGATGCTACTAACTATATTAATCCTTACGTCCAGCAATGAACTCTTCTTCTCTTCCCCCGACTAACCTGCTCTCATATGTGGTCAATCAAAGTCAAACCACTTGGCCTCTCTTTTCAAAGCTTATACACTACGATTCAAAATGAAGGCTATTTTCTGGCTGATTCTCACATGTTCTGCTGTGTCGGCTGCTTGCACAGCTCCTTCTACAGCTCCTTCTACAGTTCCTTCTACAGCTGCTTATACAGCTGCAGATGAGTCTCCATCACCCAACAGCGCGCGGCAAGACAGATGCACAGCCGCCGAAGTCGACAGATTGCTCTTTGAAGTGGATATGAAAGAATTTAGCCGTGCTCGGGACTCCCAGAGTCCCTCCTGCTTCGACTGGTCGTCTAATGAATGCTCCTGGTCCCCCGATATGCCTGCTGGCTTCAACTTCATACCAAGCTGCAGACGGCACGATTTTGGATATCAGAATGCGGGGCTGCACGGGGGCCTTGCCGAAGCTCGAAGGTCGCGTATTGACGATCTCTTTAAAATGGATTTACAAAACGAATGTGGTCAGTACCGTGGCTTTGGCGAGCTGGTGAGACGAATGTTTTGCATGGGGATCGCGGACATTTATTATTATGCTGTGAGACTATGCGGGGATGGAGATTGTGTCAATGTTCCATGAGATAAATTTGAAGGTATGATGGAGATAGGGTTTCCAAATGTCGGACAGTCATTTCCTATGTTGTATATGAATCTAGTCTAATTAAAAACCTACGCTCTTGCCTACAGTAAAGTACTGTCTTCAGGCTGCCCTTTGTGTCATAGAAGGAGGTGACCACAATAAAATGTAGGGAAAAGTCTAGTTAAATCCAGCGATCTCCCCGACCGGCGGATCTTGCCTATGATAGACGTACCAAAAGTTAAGCGTGTTACAAATAGCTACATTACATTGCTCGCATTCCCGCCTTGTTTGAGTTCCCTGCCGCTTCCGACCCTGCCGGCGATTGAGGGCATCGTCAGATACCTCAGTCAACGCACCTTTGTCGTTAGGCCTGCTTCTGCCGCCGCAGGACACGACTTCTGAAACGATAACCAATTTGAATGCCCTGACATTCGAGACAACGGTAATTCAGCCTTTTGACTCGATTATGCTGTGGGAGGGCGTAATTTCGCCCCCAGCACGATGTCTGTGGCGGGAAGTCCCTATTTGGCTGTATTCGATGAAGAGTTTGTCAACAAGGCCGTTGAGTTCACTCAGCTTGAGTTCTGACCGGCTTCCAGGACCGCCGGCCGAGCCTTTACAGCAGTAAATTGTTCGTAGGTGCATGATTCGATGCTTCTGATAGGCCTCCCGCATGTGGATGAATGTTAATTGCCTGCAAACGGTAGTTATCAGAAGCAGACTAGCAAATCTTATGCCACGATACGATGTATGGTGAGATCCCTAAGAGTCAACCTCCCGTGAAGCACTCCCACAAATAGGTCCAAGTGTTACACAGCAGCCTTGTAAGGTTAACTCACGATTGAAATCTAAGGATTATCAAGGAGGGAAGGGGCGGCACGACATCATATTGTGATAGATCAGTCGAGATCTGTATGATCAGGAACCTCGGCATGGAAGTATCCTAGCTAAAAAGCGATCAGCGCTGAATTCGGATTCACGTTGATCAGAGCACGACGTACAGTCCGGACATATGGGTTAATAGCCTCCAGTAATTAGCATACCTTCTCCACCGCCTCTAGAGGTACTCTACAAGCATTCGCTATCTCTGATCAACTAGGCTTACTATATAGAAACCAATATATACTATACTTACCTAATAAAATATTAAGAACATAATAATATACTTAATCAGTTATAATAATATTAGTAAGGGGCCTATGGTGGAGGAATTGCCTAATTGTTATTGTAAATGGGAAATGCAAGGGGGCTATTAAGACACTAATTAAGGATAGAAACCGGTATATCCGAGCTTTTCGGCCACTACTGGATATCAGATGGGTATGGAGGAAGTCGCGGGGCCATTTTCCCCGCGTTTGAACAACACCAGCCTACCTTTTCTGCTAAGGGGCTTGAAGCGAAGAAAGGGCAGGTCTTCGTCCAAGGTTTGCAAAACGGCCGGATGCGAATTCAAGCGAGACGCGACCACCAAATTTGCTCCTCCGAGCGTCCCTCGGCAGCTTAGGCTCGCCGCGGAATGGCGGTCCGGACTTCAGGGCGCAACATAGCTACGGCTCGACAGGATACCGGGGCAGTGTTGTTCGACACAGAATCAACATAGCTTAAAAAAGTCCTAGTCCGCTGGTAAATAATAGGTTGGAAGCCCCGAACTGCTAAAGCTACTATGAATGTTTTGGTGAAATTTTGGTATATAGAAGGAGTGCGTCCTCTTGAACCGGTATTGGTTATTTAATTCATTAACTACATTTTATTTAAACTATATTGGACATTGTACTTAATACCTAACAGTACTAAATACCTAACAGTACTTAATACCTAACAGTAGACTCTAATAATAGGAGCTCTATGAATAGAGCTATTTATAGCAATTGCAGTATCATTGTATAAATAGCAGGGAACCCGAAATTATGTGGAGGAGCCGCACGTCAGCACCAACTCCAAGCCATCCGCGCATATGAAACGTCGACTGCCGACCAGTCATTTACTTTTCCTTCCAACCCAGCGATTCTTCTGGTGAAATTAGTGCTCGACACATCGTCGCGCATCCAAAGTGCAAAAGAAGTCCTTCAAGCAGGCGATACATTGAGTCAGTGTAAAATGGTCAACTACAACCCCCATACGGACATTCCAGATCTATCTGGCAAAGTCATCTTTGTCACAGGAGGAAATACAGGGCTTGGCCTAGAGACAATCAGACAGCTCAGCAAACATGGTCCAGCTGAGATCTTCCTTGCGGCCCGGTCCCAACAGAGAGCTGAAGGGGCCATCAAACAAGTTCTGGAAGCCGTTCCCGAGGCGGCCAAAATCACGTTCATCGAGCTAGATCTTGGCTCACTTAAGAGCGTCAAGCGTGCTGTGGAGGAGTTCAAGTCCAAGTCTTCGCAGCTTCATCTGCTCATCAACAACGCCGGCATCATGGCTTGTCCTGCAGGTGTGACGACGGAGGGCTATGAAGTCCAGTTTGGAACAAACCACATGGGGCATGCGCTCCTGACGAAACTCTTGCTACCAACGCTTCAGGCCACGGCACATACTGGCCAAGATGTGCGCATCGTCAATCTGTCTTCAGGCGGCGAGCGCTGGGCACCAAGCAAACTGTGGAACTTTGAGGCGCTGAAGACCGACATGCCTTCCGAGTCGACGTTTGCTCGCTACGGCATCTCCAAAGTTGCCAACATCCACCACGCACGCGCCCTGTCACGCCGATATCCAGAGATCCGCTGCATCGCAGTCCATCCAGGTAGGGTTAGCGGCACCAACCTGAATCGCGGTGTGGCTGCTAGCTTTCCCCTTCTCTCGCCGTTCTTGAGGTTCACTCGAATGCTGGGCGCCCGGAATGCCAACAACGTCGCCGTGGGGGCATTGAACCAGCTATGGGCCAGCGTGAGCCCGGATGCCGTCTCCGGGGAGTTCTATCACCCTGTGGGAGTCGCGGGGAAGGGGTCGTCGCAGTCTCAGAGCCGTGAGCTCGAAGATCAGCTATGGGAGTGGACGGAGAACGAATTGAAAGGGTACGAGTGATTACAGCCTTCAAGAGTGACCGAAGCAACATTGGTCTGCGAGGCTGAAGACGGGCTTGTAAGAAAGTCGTAAGATGAAGCGAATGTAGTGGAATGGTTGGCATCTCTTTGAATGATTTTTGACGCAATGTAGGAAGGTCATGTAGAGCAAATATGGGTTTGGTCAAAGGGTCGCACGGATTGAGCTGTCGACTTTTTAGGTATTCTGTTTGCTCTTCGTTATACATCAACGACGTTTGTTTAGTTTCACGTTGGGCTTAAGCACGGCTTAATCGCGCCTAAGACATATCAGCCACAGCTAGGTTGAGTAAATGTATTAGCTGAGGCTTCGTCTCATGAAAATACAACGGCTCGTCCATTGTGATGTCGTGCTACGATTGCAAGTGAGCCGGTCCCTGTGAGCGTTGTGAGCATAGACGGTGCACCGTTCGACGGCAAAGGCCTATCCTTCAGAAGTACTAGAAGTAAATGTGCATAAGCAGCTAATCATGCATACCGTGTCGATGGTAGTCGTATGACCGTATGAACGTATGAGGCTGTCACGGTTCGGCTGGGCAGTGGGTGGACAGGGAACGCATCGGCGGACAGACTCTATTACTACAGTAGGCACTAACAACCAGTGGGCAGGCTCTATTGACAAGACGTAGCTCAAGGAGCTACGTTTAGGGGTTCTGTTGGTTTCTGTGTTTTATTATAT
>LDEE01000050.1:17965-64483 GCA_001021365.1 Stachybotrys chartarum
AACCCCTAAATATAGCTCCTTAAGCTATATCTTATTAATAGAGCCTACCTACTAGTTATAATGCTTATTATAATAATAGAGCTTACCTACTAATGCGTTCCCCGTCCACCTACTATCCGAGCTAAACTATAATAATATAAGCTTAAGAAATATAAAAAGATTTTATAATTTAAAATTTTATTAAAAAGATATAATATAAAAGAGTATAAAATAATATATATAGAATAATAGTTTTTAATTTAAATTATATAGAATGTAATTATCTATAATATTATAATAGCTGCCTAATATATTGCGGTGATTTATAATAAATCTGACGATATGGCCACAATTGGGGGGTGGCCGCAAGTGTGGTGGCCGATGTTAACGACTAACGGGATACACGACGAGCAAGCTTTGAGTCCTACGTCACGAATTGGCGATATAAGGGTATACGGCAGCTCAAAAGCGATGAAGGTGCTGAGAATGTCCATTAAGTGTTTCTCTGAGTAGGGCCAAGAGCTTAATCTTGTGGCTTATACAGCCAGGGAATGAAGAAACAAGTTATTGTTGCTTAGGCGGGAGCGTTAATAAAAATATGCTCGCGAAACTATAGAGCAAGCAATAACTTGCCGTTGGCACAGTTGAAGGCTTGGTACTACTAAAACCGTACCAGGGGGCTACTGAAGTGCCTTCCAATCATGGCATTCCCAAACGACTCGCACGACCTTCAAACTCATACATTCCTTCTGCTCGTGATGTCGGCGCGAGTCGTCCCAGCCAGGCTTTTCAATGTGACCGTTTTCCCCAGCAGCTCAAGGAAAGGAATATCTACCTTGAATTCTTGGTAGAACCACGTCCGGAACTCGGCCGCAATCATGCTATCCATGCCGTACTCCATCAGAGGCTTGGTAGCCACAATTTGCTCCACGGGCAGGAGTACAAGGTTTCCCAGCTTCTTCATGATGTGCATGAGTATGGCATCTGCCAGGTCGTCGCCGTCTTCCATGGCGGCTGCCACGCCAGAAGGGAGGCTGCCATCCCGTTGCGCTGGTGCCGTAATAGCTTGTCTCTGCAGCGCCGCCGTTAGAATTGCTGCTCTTGGGTCACTTATGGTCGCATTGGCGACTTCGAACCCCCTTTTCCGGAGTTCCTGGAAGCCCAAAGGCTCCAGCCCCGTGAGGAAGTGGGACATGGCGAGCTCGTCGTACGCATGCGGCAGCATCGAAGTCGAGGAAAGCGCTGTATCGATGACTTGCAGCATCTCCTCTTCATTGAGGGCCTGGATACCCCTGCGCAAAAGAAGAGCCTCGATATCTGGGTTCTCGTGGAGGTAGCCCACCTCTGATATCATGCCTAAGCCAATCGAAGCAGCTCGCAGACCGAGGTTACGGCGATAGCGAGCAAACAGGTCCAAAAAGTAATTGCCGGCGCAGTAGTTGGACTCGGTGGCGGTACCAACACTCCCAGTGATGGAGCTGGTCATGAGAAAGAACTCGAGATCGCTACCCTTCTTCATGAGCGCCTCATGAAGATTCCAGGTTCCTCGGACCTTGGGATCGATAGCTGTGTGCCACGATTTATTGGTCATTGTCGCAAACAAGGCTTCCTGTGAAAAGGTCAATACATGAGTCGGCTGGCTCATTCAAATCACCAAGGTGCCGAAATGTGTGGACAGGGCAGGGCAGGGGGGGGGGGGGGCAAACTCACACTCAAGCCCATCGCCGCTTGAACCACTCCACCGATTTCACCTTCCACGCTATCTATAGCACGGTCAACATCAGCCCGAACACTGACGTCTCCCCGGACGACGACACAATCTGCCCCAAAACGTTCCAAACCTTCAACAAGTGCCCGAGCAGCTGGATTGTCAAGGCCAGAACGTCCGAGGAAGACGAACTTGCGTGCTCCCCGAGAGACCATCCATCTCGAAAGGCTCCTCCCAAGTCCGCCCAAGCATCCGACAAGTATGTACGTCTTTTCTGGGCTCATGACTGTGCTGTATTTATGTGGCTTGACACGAACGCTCAGCTCCTCCTTCTCAAAGCTGAGGACAACCTTGCCCGTGCGGCCTCTGGTGGAAAAGTATCTGAAAGCAGTGGCAGCTTCGTCGCAATCGAAGACCTTGATGGGCGAGACAGGCGCAATTGCTCCCTGCCTGTACATCTCAATGGTGTCCGAGATCAGGCTAGAAAATTTGCGCCTCACGGTCGGGTTGCTGCCGTGGTACATATCCGCAAGGTCAAAGGCAGTGTACGTCTTGCTTTGGAGGAACCCTTCCATTTCGAGCCGCCCGTGGTCGAGGAGGTCGCGTTTCCCGATCTCGACGAAGCGACCAAAGGCCGCACAGCACTTCCAGCTCGCGTGCAAGAGGTCACCGACCAAGGAATTCAGGACCACATCGACTCCGGTTCCGTTGGTTGCTGAAAGGACACCAGAGACAAAGCTTTCATTACGAGAGGTGAAAATGTGGTCGCGAGGGATCCCGAAGGTTTCTGTAAGGAACCTGCCCTTGTCCTCTGTCGACACAGTGGCATAGATCTGGCTCTGGATTAGTTATATTATTTAAGAACGTTTCGCGGTTATCGTGCTCTGGACTGACCTCCGCTCCAATGTTCTGGGCAATCTGGATGGCAGAAATACCAACACCGCCCGTGGCAGCATGAATTAGAACGCTCTCGCCAGCCTGCAATTGGGCGCGGTCTCGGAGACTGTAGATGGCCGTGGCAAACACGACGGGCAACGTGCACATGCAGTCGAAGGACTCATTGCCAAGCAGCTTGTAACATGCCCACTCCGGTACGATCTCCGTCGTGCCAAAGTGGCTCGGCGCCAGCGCAACCACCCTATCGCCCGGCTTGAAGCGGGAGACCTCTGAGCCAACGCGCTCCACGATGCCGCAGAACTCGACCGACGTCGTACCATTCTGGGTAGTGATTTTGCCACCGAAGACGTAATAGTCCTTGGCGTTGAGTCCGTATGTCTTGATGGAGACTTGGATGTGGTCAGGGGCAATGCCGAGAGGTAGTGACAACTGTTTGTAATGGATAGTGTCAAAGTTGCCAGGCTTTTCGATGGATAGCTGTGCCGGTTTCATCTCGCAGAAAGATGTGTCTAATAGCTGATTCCCTACTTTTTGCCGGAAATCCGTGTTCAAGTAACTGTCGGGTACGAATCGGCTGATGTGAACCACACCGTGGCGCTGCATGTACTCATAGTCCCCAGCATCCCCGTCGACAGAAAGAAGGTGGGCAAGATTCTCGAAGGTGCGCTCTTTCTCAATCGTAATGTCGTCAATGTCGTATATCATGAATCGCAGAGAGGGCTGCTCCATCATGAGGGCACGCGACATGCCGGCCGCTAACCCAAAGTCTGGGCGGGAACCGTCCAGCAGGTTGCCAGATGTCACCCAGTTCAGCCGACTTGCATTGTTTGTGATGAGCCGGATCCTGGCTGCCTCCTCGTTCGTAGCTTTCGATAAGACTGGCCTGAGTAACTCTACCAAGCTGAACACCGTAGAGCCGCTTGGTATGGTGCCTTCTTCGATAGCGTGGAGGTCGGTGGTCATCACCTGGGCCTCAGTCTTTTGTTGCAGACTTGATGCAAATTGACGGGCAAAGCCCAGCGCCTCCTCAGTTTCATTGTCGCCAACGACGAAGATGGCAGATTCCATTTTGCTTTTGGAGCCACGAGCGTTGTCTGAGGCTTGTGCGATGATGAGTCTTTTGTTGCCGCCGGCATCTGCTTGGATTACAGAGAAGCCGTTGGCTGATAGGTCGCTGACCCTCTCCAGAGATGACAATGCGAGCACCACGCCCCTCTCGCGGAGACGAGACTTGATTTCGGGGATGCTGGACTTTAGATATTCGTCTGCCGTCTGGGTGATTGGGAGGAGAATGATGTCGAACCGATCATCCCCAAGGAGTGGATGATCCGCGAAAGGCTGCTCTAAACCCCGTTTGATGTCTACTTGTGTCGCGCAGAGCCGGCCCTCATTATCCAAGATGCCAGCTGTCCAGCTCCACAATCTTGGGAACGATGAAGGCCCATGCAAAAGTTTGATGCCAGTATTTGTGAGCTCGGTGGAAGGATTGCCAAGTTCCAGGATTCGGGCTGCCGGGTTCTTGTGAGAGATCAGATCCAATGCACCTCCGAGCTTGATCTGTCCAATGTCAGGGGCGTCACTGGTGGACTCCGCCGCATAGTTGTTGACAAAGTCCGTGAAAGCCCCTTCCGGCATCAGGCCTAAACCATGTAAGTCAGGCTTCCAGAGCACCCTCATCATCGGGTGTCTCTCGCTCTCAGATGTGACCAGGCTTTGTCCTGCGTTGTAGGGCGTGACTTTGACTCGGTTCAGCTGAGCAAATACTTGGCCATTTGGATCCCGCAGCTCAGCATCAATTTGCGAGGCTCCGAAACCGATCAGCTCGGATTTGGCATGCACGAAGTAGCTGCTTGATGTGGATGTCTCGATGCTTCGCGGCGGAGTGCGAATGGCTACGGAACCGAAGACGACTGGCACTTTGGCTTCCACATTGGCCGTCAACCCGGCAGCATCAGCCACCAGGGCCGTTTGCAGCAGGGCATCAATAGTGATGGGATGAATTGCATATTCGGCTGGAATGCCGAGTTGTTCCAAGTCCCTGATTAGAGGGAGCGTCGATGTGCATGCTCTCTGCAATCTCATGCAAGGAACCTTGAAATTGGTGACACTCTGGAACCTGGGACCAAAGTTAAGGCCAACCCGTTGAAAGTTTTTGTACCAATTTCGAGCCTGGGTGGTTTCCAGATCGTCTTGGAGAGGTGAGGTTACGGACTGGAGGTCTTGTGAGCGGGTGCACTTGACCTGGCCAACAGCTCGAGTTGTAGAGACTCCCTGCTCATAGGAAATGATGCTGAATTCGGACCAGTCCTTCGACATGGAAGCTGAGGTGACTGGGACAGGTCGAAGCGAGGTGAAGATTTCCACGTCTGCAGTCGGATCGCTAGACACAACCAGTGCGGCCAGAATAGAGACGTTGCGCATCTCGAAGGTGGGTCGGCTCGTCCGGCAAAACACTAGCCCTTTGTCTCATAGCTTCTACAGCCATCGAGATGTACCCGGCTGCAGGTAAGACAACTGTTTCTTGCAGCTTGTGGTCCCCAAGCCAGGACAAGTCACTCAGCTTGAGCTTGTTCCGCCAAAGTGTGTCGAGACCATTGCCTCCGGGCATCTGCGACCCTAGTAGCTCATGGCGCGGGTACTTGCGGAGTCGAAACTCCGAGCTCATTCGGCCTTCGATCCAGAGAGGAGCAGCGTATGTCCATGGGTAAGACGGAAGGTCAGTGAGAACTCGCACTCCAGTCTTTTGACCCCATTGACTCGTCAGGTCGTTGATCTTGTCCCACGAAATTAGGTGACCAACCAGGTACATGTCTCCCACCAATTTGAGAGTTGACTCCTCCTCATTCTTATGGCGAGTAATGGCTGCGGCATATGGGGTTTCCTCTAGGGCCCGAGCAACGGCCGTGCGGATCTGCTTGATTGGCAGTTCGAGAGCGGAATGCGGGCCAAGCTCAATGAAGCGAGCAGGTGGTCCGGAAATGAGCTCAGCAGCCGCTGTGTAGAAGAGAACAGGACTCTCAAGATTGGCTCTCCAGTATGCTGCAGTTGGAGATGTCGCCATCATCTGGCCAGTCACTGAGGATATCCATTCCGGGCTATTCGACAAATTGAGTCTAATCGAAGACTTCAAGTTGCATAAGGCTTGCTCGAGAAGCATTTCGTACATGCCTCCCACGGCAATCATGTGGTGAGAATGGTAGGCGCGACCGCCTGTGACGAGCTTCCGCGCAAATATATTCCTCGCGTTCAAAGTCTCGAGCAGAGTATTTATGGCACCGACATCGCCAGAAATCGTCACGCTCTGGGACGAGTTGACACAGGCCACGGTGAGCTGGTCCGAGAGGACGAGAGCGTTGATTTCTTCCCGTGCCTCGGATTGCGACATTCCAGCAGCCAACATCGCACCTTTGTCGCTTGCGTAAGCCCCAACGACGTATCCTCGGTAGTAGGCAGCCGTAATCGCCTCGGCTGCAGTAGAGAAACCAGCGGCGTACGAAGCGGCAATCTCTCCTGAAGAATGTCCCACAACTGACGACGGCACAATACCCCAAGAGGACAAAAGATTGACCAGGGCAACTTGAATTGCTGTACAGACTGGCTGAGATAAAGCCACGTCGTGAATCTTGCTCGTCTCCTTTGGCTCCAAGATGGCTTGCTTCAAACTCCATACCGGAGGATGAGGAAGACTCTTGAGGACCATGTCCATCTCCTCGACGGCGTTGGAAAACACGGGGGAGTTCTCCATTAGTTTCTTGCCCATCTGCGGCCATTGAGCTCCTTGTCCAGTGAAGACGAAAGAGATCTTCATGTTCATGCTCTCGGTGTTGTTGAGTCCCGTTGCCGTGGGCTGGTCTACAACTTCGACCTTGGGACCGTTTTGCTTCGCCAGCAGGTAGGCTCGATGCGAGAAGTGCGTTCGGCGCTGGCCAAGAGTATACGCCAGGTTAGAAACGTTCACGTTGGTGACGTTGAGATGGTCCCTGAGGCCTTGAACTCTACTCTCCAGGGACGACAGCGAGTTGGCAGAGATTGGCAAGAGATACAGCCGGTTGCGCAAACTAGGCGGCGTGGCCAAGCCCTCGTTCTGGCCTTCCAGCTGGCTCCTGCTCTTGTTCGCAGCTTCCAGGATGACATGTGAGTTTGCACCGCCGTAGCCGAATGAGTTGACGCTAGCTCGGAGAATAGAGCTTGGCCACGATGTAGGTCGTGTGACGATCTGCATATTCCACTCATCCATCTTGATCTTGGGGTTTACCGTGGTGATCCCGACAGTGGGAGGGATGATGCCATGCTCAAGAGCGAGGATGGTCTTCATGACACCTGACAGGCCACTGGCTGCTTCGCTGTGGCCGAGGTTTGTCTTGACCGAACCGATGAGTAGCGGATTTTCGTTGGATCGATGAAAGACTCGAGAGAGTCCCTCGACCTCAATGGGATCGCCAACTGGTGTGCCTGTTCCGTGGCACTCCACATAGGTAGTCTGGTCTAAGTCCAGTCCTGCCTTGGAGTACGCTTTGCGAACGACGGCTTCCTGGCCGAGAGCGGATGGAAGCGTGATGCCCGCCGTTTTTCCGTTGCTGAAAATTGATTAGCATTGGCTGGATCATTCCGTGCTTGAAGGATGGGCATGTCTTCAGGACCGAGAAGTCGCCCAACTTACGCGTTGACAGCAGTGCCCCGAATCACTCCCCTGACGGGGTCATTATCTCGGATTGCATCTGCAAGCCTCTTCACATAAAGGCACCCGACGCCGTCCGCGCGACCGTAGCCGTCAGCCTCCGCGGAGAAGGAATGACATGTTGACGTCGATGACAGCACACCGGCCTTCAATGTACCGAGATGTTGCTCCACGGATTGAACGAGGTTAGCCCCAGCCACAACCGCAGCGTCACATTCCCGGCTTTGCAGTGCGACACATGCAGCGTGCAAACAGTAAAGTGACGATGAGCAGGCCGTATCGATGACCAGGCTAAGGGGTAATTGTGTCAATACAACGATTCGAGCAAAGCTGCAGGAGAACATGTTGCATAAACTTACCTAGGCCCTTTCAAGTTGAAGATGTAGCTGATGCGGTTAGCTAGGATCGTCGGCCCCATGCCTGTTGCCGAGTATCGATGTAGATACTCTGCGTCGCGACTTTGGATGATGGAATAATCGAAAGTGAAGTTTCCAACATAACAACCAATGTTGCCGCCAGACACGCTACTCAAAGTAGCTCCGGCGGATTCGAAAGCCTCGTACACAACTTCCAAGAGCTTTCTCTGTTGAGGGTCCATGTAGATTGCCTCGGCGGGACTGATGTTGAAGAATTCAGGATCAAATAGACGAGTGTCTTCCTTGATGAAATAGCCTCCTCGAGTGGTCACACTGCCTGGTCTTGTGAGGCCCTGGGGATGGTAGAACGCGTCGACGTTGAAGCGATCTTGGGGAACGCCACATCGTCCGTCCTTGCCTTCCTTCAGGAGGTCCCAAAGACGAGTGGCTGAGTTGACTCCTCCAGGAAGGCGGCATCCTGTTTAAAGCCGGTCAGAGGGATTTCGTACGCTTGGCACTTGAGTGACTTACCCATGCCGATAATCGCGAGAGGTTCGCATGGCCCGTTGGTTTCCCCAAGGGACTCATATGCGTCCTCCAATGGGTCTACCGGAGTTGGTAGGGGCACGACTGTTGGCTGAGCCATCTAAATAGATGTTGAGAGAAAAAGGGGAAAGGCTGGAATGATTGAACTTCTTGTTTCAAAGAATTTTGGATCCCGTAAGCCATGCTGAGCTCATCCGCACTAGGTTTCTGGGCCACGGCTCCAATTTGTATCTGTTCTCTTGGGAAAAGAATTTGCGGCACAGTCGACACCGCAAGATATCTCCAGATGAAAAGGCTCGAACAATGGAGGTGACGTGGGTCGACGAGGCGGTTTGTGGCGTAATGCAAACCAACCAGGTTCGGATTGAATTCCAAGCAAATACGAAGCGTTGGGCTCTTGGATTATTGCAAATAAGCTATAAAAGACGACGGACAGTCCTGGGATATCCCTACACCCGTGGAACACTCAACTCACCCCAAGACACATCGACATCGCCACCTTCACAATGTCTGCTTTGATTACCGGGTGCGGGAAAGGAGGCATTGGCCACGCCTTCACAGTCGAACTCCGAGGTCGAGGTGAGCTTCTTCTCTCCCAGCTTCGATGTTCTTCAACGACCCGCATGTTACTTACTCCTGACAGGATACGAAAGTGTTCGCCACTCTCTTGCCGCATGAGGAGGATCAGCATTTGAAAGACGCAGGTGCTCGAGTCATTGTGTCAGATGTGACCAAAGATGTCGACGTCGTTGCGTTGAAGGAACTCATTCAGCAAGCCACAGGGGGGCATCTTTCTATCCTGGTCAATAATGCAGGCATTTGTGAGCTCCCACCCACCCTTTTCGCTTCTCAGCCACCCAACCAAACGTGAAGCTTGACATGCGTGAGAGTGGAGATGATAAATTAACATGTTTACCAACAGGTTATACGATGACAGCCGCGGACGCAAACATGGCTGAAGTCGAAAAGATGTTTGCCGTCAACGTTCTGGGGCCCATGAGGATGGTCCACCATTTCCATCGCATGCTCATCCGCAGCAGTGGAGTCATCATCAACATAGGATCCATTGGTGGTATCGTGCCTCATGTTCACAACTGTAAGTATTTGCCCTAGGCCAACGGGATTTCTCCAGCTCTACATTCTGTTCGGGCGTGCTGACTGCGGTATTCTACCAACAGCAGCATACAATGCAACCAAGGCGGCGCTGCATCACTACGGGGATATTCTTCGAGTCGAGATGGCTCCATTGGAGGTCCGTGTCATCAACATCATATCTGGAGAAGTGGCGACCAACATACTGGACCATGATAAGAGACAGAAGAGAAAGTTACCCGACGGTAAGGCCACGTCCAACCCCCTCGCATGAGGCCCTTGCTAGGTAGGGGGATGGCAAGTGCGAGCACCTGCTTCACCTAGTGGAATGCAGAGAATGAGCCGATTAGGAGAGCTACTGACATTGGCTGCAGGGTCGGTCTATGCACCTCTCAGTCGAGAGTTTGAGGAATTCGTCTCACGCGTTCCGCCAAGTACGTGAAACAATAGAGCCGTACAACGCTGCCGTACGACGCTGCAGCTAACTCTGATCATAACCCCGCATCAAAGTGACGTGTCGCTTACCAGGACCTCCCTTGCAGATAGGACCAAGCCAGAACAATATGCGCGTGCTGTCATTGACGAGGCTCTCAAGAGCTCTCCCGCGGCCTGGTTCTGGTATGGGTCGCTCTCCAGCACCGTTCGCTGGTGTGACATGCTTCTCCCGCGCACCTTTTGGGTAAGTAGCAGACGATCTCCCAGGAACAAAGGTTTCAATCTGGTTGCTAATATGATATCTGACACTTGGCACAAGGATTTCCTCTTCTTCCGTAAGTTCTCGCTTGGAAAGCTGCAGAAGGCGAATCAGGTCAGAATGACCGATAGAGGTTCGGATGCTCCCAGCGTGAACAACGATGAACAGTCATTGGTCGATTAACGGCTGTCGTGGGCAAACCCTGCCACCAATGTTTCCAGAGGCGGCTATGTAGCTTGGGACGTCAAGTCCTGCTTAGACAAAATTGAAGGTGTGGGGGCCATTCACCCCTTACCGTTAGTCGTCGTTGATATCTAAATACGCTGCTTCATGTTGCAAGCTTGGCTATCAGGACCTACATGCGCATGCATGAGTGCAGACCTCGGATTTTAAGCGATACCTTCCTATCTGCATCTCACGCTTGGCTATTCTAGTTCGTACGGGTCGTTCCCCCTCTATTCAGGACTCGCCACTTGCATATAGAAGTTCTTGGCAGCAGCCAGAATAAGTGAGTGCTACGTTGACGGTTGGTGGAATGTCGAGGCTGAGGGAGCTTCGAAGGCGGGCATCATCGCATGCCCCCACAATAGGCACAACGACTCAAAACCTATTCAGCCCCCTTCGGCAAAAGCCTGCGCCGCACGATAGCATGTGCACTTTTATCTTAAGCCCGCGAACCAACTGTCATCGCCATTCCCCTCACATCGCAAGTCAACGTCAGTCACAAGCCCCTTCTCGGCTAGACAGGCACCATGGCAAGCACTCCGAATAAGACATTGGTCTACAAGAAGGTACCGGCGCAATTCGTCGTGCCAGGCGAACATCTTTCGGTGGAAGACCGGCCAATCAACTTGGCCGAGCCTCCCCCTGAGGGCGGCCTGGTTGTTCGAGTCCTCTGGGCGTCCCTGGACCCCCATATCAGGACGAACATGCGGAATCCGAGCATCAGTTCTTATACTCCGGCTCTCGAAATCGACAACCCAGTCATTAACGGCACAGTGTCGAGAGTGCTCGCTTCAGACAATGACAGCTTCAAAATAGGAGAACTTGTGCTGGCTTTCGTGCCAGTCGCCGAGTACGCCCGCGTCCCGCGCAAGGTCAGGCCCGCGGTACGCAAAATTTACAACCCCTTCGGCTTCGAGCTAGGGCACTTTCTCGGCGCCCTGGGCGTCCCCGGACTGACGGCGTACTCGTCAATTTATAAGATTGGCAGGCCGAAGGCGGGAGAGACGATCTTTATTTCCTCTGCGGCGGGCGGCGTCGGGCAAGTTGTCGGCCAGCTTGCGAAGCGAGAAGGGCTGCGCGTGATCGGGTCGGTCGGGTCCGCCGAGAAGCTCCAGTTCATCACGCAGGAACTAGGGTTTAACGGAGGGTTCGTGTATAAGGATGAGAGTGCGCGGGAGGCACTCGAGAGGCTGACGCCTGGCGGCATCGATATTTACTTCGATAATGTCGGCGGTCACCACCTCGAGGCGGCTCTGTCTTCTCTGAAGCCTCTAGGCAGAGTGATCGTGTGCGGAATGGTACGTACTTATCTAAGGATTGTTCTCTTGCCTATATTGTTTAGCAAGGGGCTTCCCTTTCTCTTGAAATCAATATTTACGCCTCTTTCCCCCAGATATCCACTTACAACTCTCTCGCCGAACAAGCCGACTCCGATCCTATCCATGGATTAGTCCAGGTCGTCTCGAAGCAATTGATTATCCAGGGCTTCCTCGTTGCTAATCCCGACTTCGGGCCTACTTATGCTAAAGAGCACCAGCTTGTCGTGCAGAAGGCCATGGCCGAGGGGACCTTCAAAACAAAGCTATGCGTGACGGAAGGCATAGACTCGGCGCCGCAGGCCTCTGTGGACATGCTTCGGGGAGCTAACTTTGGCAAGCCCATTGTGAAGATTTCTGACGATAGCAATCCTTTTGCTGAGACAAGCTCGCTGTAGGTCCCAACTGGCAGGGTCGCAAAAGCATGGCTACGCCAATAACGCATCACTTGCCATTGGATCCTCTACTAATAAGTCGACGTTGACACTAGTTTGGTGTCTATTATCCAGTAAATACAAAGGAGAAAATGGATACAGTGCATTTCGAGAAAAAGAATACATATAGTGAAACAATTATAGAATCATGGACCCTTGGTCATCAAGCCTGATAGCTCGCGGGTCTTGAGTTGCCTTCAAGGATAGCTTGTCGGGATGGCATGGTGAAACCTGAAAACATTCTCAGGGTCCCAAGTATTCTTTAACGCCGCCAAGCGAGGCAGTCTGTGTGCACCATAGATTTGCTCGATGGTCTCGTCGCCCAAGGCACTGTTCACATAGACGGCAAGATCATCATAGCCCGAGGTAGAAGCGAGTTCCGAGCGGATTGCGTGGCCCGTCGCGTTAGCTGCAGCTTCTGTAATCTTGTCTCCAAGAGGGAAGTTGAACAATATGTACCTATAAGCAAGCAAGATTAGTCGTGGGCTCTATCGTCTTGTGCTCCATACGTTGACTGGTCAGGGCACGGTTGCACTTACATGATGGACTCGCTATCTCTCCAAGGATATGCTGTTGCATCATCAGGAATCTCATGAGCCCTTCCGTAGCCAGGATGCTGATAGTTAGCTACGCTCAAGCGCCCAAGCGGATATCTCTCGTAGAACTCGTGCATGTACTCGAAACTGCGGATCAAAGAGGGAATATTCTGCTCCCGCATGACAGTGCAGATGGGGGTGTGAACGAGACCAGGCCGGCAATTCTCAGCGTCGACTCCCAAGAGAGCTGCGTCGAACATTTCAGACCACGAGACCACGTTAATATTGATGAAGAGAGGGTCGATGTCAAGAATAGGGGCGAGTAGCTCCAGTCCCTCTTCACGAGGACCAAAGAAGACAAATTCTCCCAAAATGACCGTCTTGGTTGGTTCTCAGCAAGAGTCATACTTACAAGACTGGAGGAGAACTTACGGACTGGATCGTTTGGTTGAATGCCGTGATAGAGAAATGGGATAGGTTGGGCGGCTGATTGCGGCTAATCTCTCCAAGAGCTTCAAAATAAGAGGTGTTAGCTCGGGGTAGGAATTCGGCATCCACGACGAGGATCTCGTCATTATTGGTCGGCGGGTAGAGGCGGTAAGTGGCCGAGGTGATGACACCGAAGTTGTGTCCTGCGCCGCGGATGGCCCAGAATAGATCAGGATGCGAGTCCTCGGAGACCTCGATCAGTCTAGCGTCCGCGGTGATTAAACGAACGGAAAGGATGGAATCCATGACGTAGCCATGAACACCTTGCCAGTGGTTGGCCCCGGCACCAATGCTCACACCCACGAGACCCGGGCACGAGCAAGACCCAACAGCTAGGATCTCGTTAGAGACAAGAATAGTCAGAAGACCGGGCGGATAAGCAGGCTGTCAACGCACGCAGTTCGAACCCAGCTTCGTGAACGGGACCCATAATATCGCCTGTCCGGGTGCCGCCGCCAACAGTCAGGGTGGCAGCCTCGCTATCCACGGAAATCGAGTTGAGCTTGCTTAGGTCGAGGGCAAGTCCGAGCTGAAGGCGTCCCATTGAGCTTCCGTATCCATGCCGGCCACCGGTGGCCAGGAACGGTATGTTGCACAGCCGAGCGAGTCCCACCTATCGTCGTACTTGAGTTCTCTGCATCTTCTCCCGGGGACGGAGTGTGCGACTTACAGCCCTAACTGCATCATCCTCGGTAGCTGGGCTGATCGCAGCCGCGTATGTAGGAGCGTGGTATGGGCTCCAGCGGATAGTGGCTTCGACCCAGGTAATTCCGTCGTTGGGGAAGCTGATGGTGGTGTTGGCATTCCAAGAATTGCTTGGGTCGAGAAACAGCCTCCTCAGATCGCAAGGGAAAGCGGCGCATGTCGTTGCAACGAGGCCGAGGGAAAGGAGTCGGGTAATATGTAGCAGGCCCATGATGAGAACAAGTAATTCATGAAGTGTTGGGTGGTATGCTCGGTTGGGAGATGGTTTGTTCCGCTGTTCCAGCAGAGGAAATCCCTATATATACGCAAGGCTTGACAAGATTGATGATATTCTTTCAACAACTTGAGGCGGCCTCAAATTCGCCGAAAGAGACTTTGTGCGACTGGTAACTGCTGCATCGGAAGCCAAAAAGAAAGTGCTCAATTATGTGAGTGCAACGGAGCCACCCCCTTAGAATAGGCATGAGCGTTTTCGCTAAGGGAATTGAGACCAAGGATGAGCCTCTCACAGACACCCTTGGCCGCGCCCTAAACCAATATCTCACCTACCCTTAAGGTGACACTCTTCGTGGAGATGAAATGGTGACAGTTGAGCGACAAGATCAACAGGGGTCAGTCTCATCCCTGTTGAACATACATATTTGCCCACGGCCAATAAGGAAGTAAAGCTCATGGTTAAAGTCTTTGCCGTGGCTGGTGTTTCTCGAAGCCTGCCAGCCCAAGTAGTCAGGTACATTGAGACTAAGACGCCAAGAATTCGACCCCTTTGCGTATCAAAGGTCACGAAACTGTGGAATAATCTGGCTTGCTTCGAAATCATGCGCAACGGCGTGGGTCTCGGTGGAATTATGGTTGAATCAGCGCCGTGTTTTCAGGTAACCCGATGGCTGAGACATCGTCTCAGGTCGGATGGCCGGGTCGGGATATGCGGGTAGGAGAATGTAGGCTCTAGGACTCGATCGTCGAACTTGCAGGCGGATCGAAACGGTCGTTGCTGTGAGACATGCATTGTGTGACAAAGCAAAAGTTTCTCACGAGACATTTCCTCAGATTGCCTGCAATCTAACCACTCAAGTCATTGAAAGCTATCACTGCTCTTGCTACTTGGCAGAAGGCAAGAAACGCCCTGTGCAGGAAACTCGCCTTTGCTAGTTAATGCGATTTTGCTTGCCGATAGTAAAGAGACATTTATAGATAATGCTTCGACTCACAGAGAAGTATAACTACCACAGAACACTTTTGACCGATCATAACGCTTTGAGAGCAATAGGATGCTTTGATGAGCAGTTTTATCTGCCGTATGTAGCGGCAACCTTGGGCTATCGTGGCCTGGCGAATATATATAGGTGGTGTTGTGGCATGAATTGTCCAGTCCCCACGATGACAAGGACAGAGTAGTTGAATGACATTATAGCACAGCGTGGCAATAAATTTTTCGAGGGTGAACATTGTCAGATAACAATCGAACTCGTGTTATCACTGCGCATGGTGATCCATCCTCGCTGTCTTGGATGTCTATGATGGTGATGCTGCTCCCATCTCCGACGTTTCTTAATCCCAGACACCAGCCATTTAAGGCAAGGTAGTACATCCTTTCTCACTGTCGAGAGATATGAAGAACGAAAGCATGAGCACATGCATTGTGAGCCGTGGTAGGCGCGAAAACGGACGTGCACCGTCCTAATATCGACTGGCTTAAGCTTTACCAGGCAGCTAAAGCAATAACTGCAGTGGCGATGTAGCTTACTTTCGTCCTATTCGCGAAAATTCATAGGGTAGCAGTGACTGTGTCATGAACTGTGGAGCTCTTATCAACGTCATGTTTTGTCGGAGAATAATACAAAGGGAAAGGGGGCACATTGTAAAGTATGTAAACGCAGATCCCGGTCACATCAGTGACCGGGATCCATTCTCCCAGGATAGCACATGTCTCAGCCTTGAATATGGCTTCTCTGAACCAATCTGCAGGTACGAGTAGGACGCAAACGAGCCCTTGCCATGTCAAGAAAACTGAGCTAACCTCCTCATTGAAATACGGCAAGCTATCGAGCGACCTTGATTGCGTCGTCTACACACGATGCTCAGTGATGATCCATTACATTTCATCCTCAAGGCAAAATGCGCCACGAACCAATTCATTTGGCGTCTCCCAAGACACCCTGACTTTCCACATGCTGAGCCTGAAGTTTCTCGTTTCCGTGGACGGGCTCCTCGGCGAAGTCGTACAGAGGCGGGAATGCGGAAACATCGCGCCGCAGGGCATACTTGTTGACGTACCACGGCAGCTTGCGGAGGTAGTAAGCAGAGTGCCGCCTGTTGGTCATGCCAAACACACTGTCCAGCTCCTCGAGCGTCAAGTTTTTGGTCTCGGGCAGCATGAAATAAGCAAACACCCAGCCAAATATGTTCCACGCCGCATACCAGCAGAAGGCCCCCGTATCGCCAAAGGCACTCTGTAGAGGCGGCCAGCTGAAGCTGATGATGAAGTTGAAGCCCCAGGTGACGGCCGTGCTGGAAGACATGCCGATATCGCGGATGTGCAGTGGGAAAGCCTCGGCGCTGTACGTGAATGGCACAGGCCCCTCGCCAGGCGAATACACGGCCATGAAGAGATATAGACCCGTCATCACGCAGGCGATGCGAGCCTGTTCGGCCCCTATCAAGAAGGTAAACCCGGTGAAGAAGAGGCACAAGGACATGAGTGGGAAGGTGACGAGCAGCAGGTTACGGCGTCCAAACGTGTCAATGGTGTAAATGGCGGGGATGGCGAAGAGCCAGTTGATCAGGCCACCACCCATGGACGCCAGCAGCGCGTCTGACCGCGAAAACCCTGCGCTGATGAAGATTGATGTCGAGTAGTAAGCAATCACATTCACTCCACAAAATTGTTGCATAAACTTCCTCAATTAGTCGTGGACTTGCGGACTTGTTGTGAAGTTGTGAAGTCGTGAAGGGACAAACATACCATGGTAAACCAAGCACTCTGTGCTGCACGACGATTTCGGCGCACAGCGAAGAATTCCTTAAACAGGTTGCGTCCTTCGCGCTGACTACGCTCAACCTCGAGCAGCTTGTGCGCATAATACATGTCACGCGCAGCCTGGATAGAATGATGGCGTAGCCTACACATAGATCGGAACGCCCTGTCGTATTTACCCTTCTCCATGTACCAGCGGGGACTCTCTGGACAGAAGTAGACCTGCAGCATGACAAGCAACGGAGGAATACTGGTCGAGCCGAGCATCCATCGCCACTGCGAGTACTCCCCGAGGAAGTCGGTGTTTTGGAAAGCGACAGATACGACGAAACCCAGGCAGATACCAAAGGCAGTCCACATCTGCGTCATTGTCAGTCTCTCATGGTCTGGCAAGAACCAAGGTCTTCTTCATCAGCAGATCACTAACCTGCCACATCATCGTCAGAGCACCTCGGATCGTCTTGGGGGCGCACTCGGCTGAGTACACGGGCGTCGTGCTGGACTTGGCACCGACGGCGAAACCAAGAGCAAAGCGGGCAGCAAACAGGTTCCAGTACCTAGAGCAATGTCAACGACGACCCAGAGCCAGAGTTGTCATGGTTCTCCTTACGAGTTGGCAACGGCCATCCAGATACCAGTAATGCACGACATGGCGCACGAGACGAAGATGGTGAAGCGGCGCCCACCGATCTTGTTAAGGGGGGCATTGGTCCAACAACCGATCAAGGCAGAGCACAGGTACGGGGCGCCGTTCATGAGGCCTCGCATAGTGTCCGCCTCAATGTTGAATTCATCGTAATAGAATTCCTAAATGACCCCCGTCCATGAGTATCCCAAGATTATACTAAGAAGGCCACGCTTTGTTCATACCTGGGCACCATTGACTGCAGTCTGGTCCATTCCCTGCACGATGGCAGAGCCCGCACAGAGTGTGCACAAGAAGTACAGCATCTTGGGCTGGCTCCATCTGTGTGAGACTTCCCGGCGGAGTACCTCTTTCACGCCCTCGTCTATAGAGTCAATTTCCTCGAAAGCGCCTTCGGTATGAATCACTCGTGCTAGGAGGCCGCCCTGGCGGAACTCCTCTCGGTGCTCGACCAGGCCCTTCTCCTCGACAAACTTGTCTACGTCGGCAAGTACGTCTTGAGCCGTCATTCCTTCAAGAGGATTGCGCACAAGGGCAGCGGCTGAAGGGCCTGGGGTTTTACCCTTGTCTGTATACGTGGCAGTGCCATCACTGGAAGAGTTGCGGCGCCGCGAGTAGGTCCCCTGGTGAGGAGCCTCGATGTCTGCGCGTGATTCGGGCATCTTGGAAAGAAAACTGCTGTCGTAAGACCACAGCAGAAAAGGTTTACTAAAGAACGCTGTAGAGGGGAAGGACTGAGGAACAGGCAGGCAAAGTTTGTGGGTTCTTGTGGGTAAGATATACGCGCCGGATGCACACACACGAGGCTACTCATACACGAACATAGGGTTTTATCACCTTTTCAAGATCGAGGCTCGGCCCAGAAAATTGACCCATTCCCTCCGCAGTATTTCCAAGCCAAGATACTCTCTGGGGAAACAACGAATCTGGAGCCCCGAGCCATGACGTTTATGCGGTGGAACGAATGAACCGATCGCCAATGCTGTTTACTGTCTTCCGAGCCGGCCACGACAGGACGGCCGCACAATCTGCAGCCAAGCAACCTTGGATTGTGACAAGAGACAGCGGGAGCCACCCGGGTCTATGCAACTGCCGTAAACGTTAGGGTTCAAGGGCTAACGAAGACGCATGTTGACGGCAGTGAGCAGTTGGGATCAGACGTGTCTGGGTGAATACGGTAGACGTTCGGGCAACAACCCCTCCAGAGCCAAGAAAACCGCATCACCCATTACCTTATATCAAATAAGGTCTGGGCTGCTTGGCTAGAGTAGTCCGATAGACGCTACCAGGATCGTACGGGACATTTCTCATAACTTTCTCCAGTAGTCTTCCGTTAAGACCAGTAAAAGGTCCAACTTGGGCGGTGGCTGTGGATTCTTTCGTCTCCCAACCCAACCGCAAACGTCATTCGTCAAGAGCCAAGTGCCGATCAGCGGAGACGGGAAGCGTAAGCTGCGCATAGCATCCAAACCGACAAAAGCGGATTGGGCCAAGACGCCATCTAGCGCGGCACTCGTCATTCGCACCGAATCTTCATCGGCCGAGGGGAACAGAAAGGGTCCTGTAAAGAATCGAGCCAGATCGCTTGATCAGGAAACTTGACCGAGAAATCAGGCAACGATATTGTCGTTAGGCTGATTGGTTATGCCGCAGCTTTGCCTGATTGTTGGCGGAGCTCCCCGTGGGCTTGGAGAAGCCGGCTCAAGACCATGTGGTAAGAGATTCTCGATGCCACTCAGTATAATGTTGTTCTGTGATTGAGGGGCAGGTGGAGCAGGTACGAGTACTCCTCAACGAATGATGTTTTCTGTAGCTTCCTGATGAAATGGGCTGAATAACAAAGCTCGGACTCTCGTCGAAGTTGGTCACAAAATCGTAGATGATCACACGGACTGAGTTCTTCTCGATCCTAAGCCTTGCTTCCGTCTGCTTTAAATAATCAATGGAGGTCTCGGCAGGCCCGCAGACATGCAGGACCAGCTCCTTCAAATTCAAGACGGATTTTTAACAATCTGCGAGGCGCACATCCCATTAGCAGCTGGTAAGCACCAGCGATTGCTTTTGCTCGGGAGGATCGCATTGTATTAAGACTAGATTGCATCCTGAGTCCAAAAATAGCATGCCCCTGATCCAAAATATGCCCTTCCATGGCGTGGCTTGCCACGTGGTTGATGCTACAATCTCGTGGGGGTGGCGACAGTTTGCAAGATGGGGATTCAATCGTAGATCAGTATTGTGAGGAATAGAAAACCACTGCGGGACTTTTGAGACTGAATAGAGTCTGTAAAGCGATTCCCCTTTGGTCATCATGCTTCACATGGTGATGCTTGTGCAACAATAACCCAACATACTAAGCACTGGCTCAGCCTGGGAACAAGAATGCTCTACGATGTACGTCTATGCCTACTTTCTCGAAACGCGTGGTAGCATCAAGTTCGGCTTCCTTTAGATATGGAGCCAAAAATGCTTAGGCAAGATCTCCTGGTCATCTTCTTTCCAACTTTGACACAAAAATTGGAGTGCCAATAGCGTGCGGGAGGCAATGGCCATAGAGCGGTGAACCCTGATGCTTGGCAGGGACTTACTATCGTTTCTCGGACAAAGCCTATTGGCTCCAAGATCATATGCGATATGACAAGACATGCCATTTACTCAGATGACAGGTCCACAAAGTGGCCGCGAGAATATGCCGAGGAGCATGGTCACTCTATCATAGTGTAACCACCTGCAACCGATTTAAGGATGCCAAGAGCACTCTGAGTTACGTCGAGACGAGTGTTTGTGAAACCAAAACCTACTACGTACGGCCAATATCCTTCCAACATGACTTGATTGCCGAAAGAACATCAGCTATGCCTTACAATATGCGCTTTATTGGCCGACTGATGAGCCTGCAAGGTGGAAGAACGACCTTAGGCCAATCGTTTCAGGCTTTCCACGGCTGTCGAACTGAACCCCTACCATTCACCCAAGGTGGATATACCAAGCCTAAAAATTGTGCCTCAGGATGTCGTGATCCATGGCGATGAGTGGCGGGATATCTTGGCGGGCTTGCTTGGACGAGAGTTTGGGGCCGTCGTTATGTCGATTCCGCTCTGTCACAGGGACAATTGTCTTTCCTTTCCTGATACGAAGCACTGGCCACGTAGTCGATAGCACACACATAATTTTTTTTATATTTTTTTTTGGACCCGACTCGACGTTTCCCACCTACGGGCCGGCTCAGTCGACTTACCCTGTACCCTACGTCAACACAGCAGCAGGCAACAACCAACCAACCCGCACCACCACCACCACCACCACTACCATGGCATTTCCCCCCGGTTTAGTTTGATTAGCGGCGGGGCATTTCCTTCTACACCTTACCCACAGAGTCAGGAGCCGCATGCCTGATGCCGTCGTCGCTCGCGGCACGGGTCCTGGAAGGCTCTGCCTGGCCAATGAAACCCGAGACGCCCGCGCCAGCGCCTTGGCATGACGCCCTCCCACAGCCAAGATCGTCACACGGTTATCAGGGCTCCCGGATACATGCCGGCAGAAGCTAGATCTTGCCTCTGAAAGGAATTTGGGAATCACAGGCTGCGGGGATCCCTTCCAGCCAACGTCCATGCTAACGACTCAACGGCGTTGCTTGGGAGCCACAAGCCGCCACTTTTAATAGCCTTTTGCCTTTGCCACAGCTCTAGCCAGGTCCGGACGTCCATTTTTCTTCTTCTTTTTCCCCTTCCTTTTTGGCCCTCTCCTCGCCCTATTCTGCCATCCGCCTTGGCAGAAGTGTTGGTACGCGCAATCCTTCGCCAAGAAGCCGGCCAAGTTGCCAAGAGCCACGGGCATGTCTCTGGTGAACCAACCCAGACATTCAAGAGACGACAAAAACTGGGTATCAAGGGTTTTAGTCCCTTTGCGTCGGCGCCTTTTTGCCGCTTGGCCGTCGCTCTCACCGAAGATGGGGGGCATGGCGGAGACGGCGACGATCGATCGATGGGTAGCTGCCGTTCCAGCAAGGAAACTGGCTTCCATTGTTCCATCTATTCCCGCGAAGGCAACAAACGAGGCAGAAAGAGACCCATTCACTGTCTGTCTCTCCACAAATGCAGTTGTCAGGGTCTCGTCGGACCAGCCGAATGATCAGGCAAAGTAAAAGTACGTACGCCGGCCCCCAGCCAACCACAACCTCGCCAATCCGCTGGGATGACAGATAACTGCAGAATGGACAAGCCATGGACAAGCCCTGATACCCTTCGATTACACCCCAGGCGATCCTAGGGTAGATCGCGTCATTTTGCCAAATCCTTGAAG
The DNA here is from genome assembly GCA_001021365.1 of Stachybotrys chartarum. Lineage (NCBI taxonomy): Eukaryota > Fungi > Ascomycota > Sordariomycetes > Hypocreales > Stachybotryaceae > Stachybotrys > Stachybotrys chartarum. The sequence goes on from LDEE01000050.1 coordinate 39,543, forward strand.
TCACATAACCAATCCTTCCCCACGGCTGGCGAGAGTCTATAAAACGTTTTGCTTTGATGGGCCGGATTGAAAGATATTTTATATGGCCCCCTCCCGTGTCCCTTTTATCCTCTTCTTCCCCCATTCTCTTCTTGGCTTTGCTCTCTCCTCCTCCTTCTCCCCTCCTCCCCCTCCTCCCCATTCCGCACCTCAGTCTCCACGTGGGATTGATCCTTTTCAAGTGCGACAACCCGTGTCGGATCTTGGGGCCTCCATGTCGACCTAAAGACGACAGTGATTGCATCTGCCTGCCTTCCGTCTTTCGCTCTAGCCGAGCTATTAGAGCATCGGAGAATCACCTTGGTCGACATCATTCGACCGACATTCGTGGCTTCAACATGAATTCCGTCAAGAACTTTGGCAGCCGCATCGTCAATGCGCCACGGCGCATGGCGGAGCTCGGCCCCTGGGGCACGCTCAAGGCCATCGGCCATTCTCTCGCTCCGCCTCCTAACCTGGCCGAGGACGGACGCGACCAGTGGCCGTCGCGAACGTCATTTGTGCTTGCAGCCATGGGCGGCTGCGCCGGCATGGGAAACCTGCTGCGGTACCCGTCTGTCGTATACAACAACCATGGTCTGCAATGGTACATTCCCTACCTCATGTGTGTCTTCCTCATAGCCATTCCCGTGCTCATCCTCGAAATCTCCATCGGAAACGCGTACCGCGGCGGCAGTGTGGTCGCCTACAACAGCTTGAACTACCGCCTCAAGGGCACTGGCCTTGCTATGCTGTACATTGGCTTCGTGGTCGGGCCATATTTCGTCGTCAATTTGGCCTGGATCATGGTGTACTTCCGCAACTCCTTCTACAGCCCCTTACCGTGGGCTGGCCGCCCCGTCGAGTTCTACAACCAGGTCACCAGCGTGACGCCTGAGCCGATTCCCGGCAGCTACACGTCCGACGGCACAGGCATCAGCAGTTGGGTCCAGTACACCGGAACCGCCATCAACGGCGAGACCGTCGCCTGGAGCATCTTCACCTGGTTCCTCGTCTGGATCTCCATTTTCCGTGGTTGCGGCTTGACTGGCCGAGTTGTTTACTTCACCATGGGCCTGCCTATTGTCATCACCATCATCATTATCGGCCGCTCCGTCTCTCTGCCCAACGCCGGCGATGGTATCCGACTGTATTTCGCGACGTGGCGTGGCGATCAGCTCGCAAACGGCACGCTTTGGCAGACGGCCATGGGCCAGGTCTTCTTCTCCACGGGCGTCGGCTTCGGGTACTTTACCTCGTATGCTTCCTACAACCAGAAACACTCCAACGCCGTCGTCGACTCCATCCTCGTCGTCACCAGCAACGTCCTGTTTGAGAACATCGCTGCCTTTGCCGTGTTCGGCGTTGTGGGCTACCTTGGCATGTACCCAGATCCAAATGAGCGAATCGGCAGCTTCACCATCGGCTTCCTCACCCTTCCCGAGGCCATCAACCAAATGCCCGCCGCAAACCTGTGGGCAGTGCTCTTCTTCTTCACTCTCATGGTCCTGGGCTACAGTTCCGCCTTTGCCATGCTGGACGCTGTCGTCACTCTCATCATGGACGCCCAGCCCCGCTGGAACCGCATCATCGTCGTGACTGCCGCCGTGCTCGTCTCGTTCCTCTTCTCCCTACCTTACTGCTTCGAGTTCGGCACATACCTGCTCACGGGAATCGATCGCTGGACAAACGACGTCGCCCTTGTCTTCGTCGTGTGGGCCGAGTGCGTCTGCGCCACGGTCGTGTATCGATGGTCTGATGTGGTCGAGCAGGTCGGCTTACCTGCCTTTGTTACGTACAACGTTGCCTACTTTGGAGGCCAGGTTCTCGGTATCGTCGTCGCGCATACCGTTGGGGCCGAGGCTGGCGCTGGCGCTGGGTTTGGCGTTTACATTGTCTTCACCATCATCGCTCTAATCATTGCTAAGCGGCCTGACACCCGGCTACCACACCTGAGCCTTTGGAGGCTTAGCAGACTCGGTTTCGTTCAGAAGTTCATGCTGCGCCTGGAGGATAGTGTCTACTTCCGGAAGTTTTGGTACCTGACCTTTTACTCGGTAAGATTTAGCCTACGCCTTCCTTGTACTCTCTTGTGACTGAATCTAACACATGACAGGGCAACCAACTCAGACGTGACTTGAATCTCATCGTGGGCCAGGGTAAAAATTGGGAGATCCCTACCGCTTGGTCTTTCATCCTTCGTTATATCGCCGCCCCGGCCCTGTCCATCGTCTACAGCTTCTCCTACCCCAACTTCTATCAGCTACGCAACGACCCGCTCCACGTCCTCGGCTTCGGAGTAGGCCATGTTGGCCTGATAATTGTTGCCGCAGGGTTCATTGTTCCCAAGTGGTTTGACGTCTTCATTCCCACCGGACGCCGTGGAGAGGGCAAGTCCAAGCTTGGCGCCGGTGTTGACGCCGACTTCCATGAGATGGAAGAGAACGTCCGCCTGGAGATGGCTCGGAAGCTGGGTCGAGAGGACGAGTTTGTTCGTCAGGATGCTCCCGATCGTAACGTGCTGGAATCGACTCCGTCAGAAGAGGCGGACAGCACCACCAAGTCAACAGAAGCCAATGTCACGAGTGAGAAGACTGCAGCATAATGTTATCTATCTGCTGAGATTGATTTCGGAACATTGTGTTCTCTTTGCTACGGATATTGGATTTGAGAAAGATCTTGTTTTCTCATGGTTGGACTGATACCCGAGATCTGCGGTTTTTTTTTTTTTTTTTTTTGACAGAGAGAGAAGAAGGACACAAGTGCAACGAAGGATGGGCTATCGCTCATTTTCTTCCACCATGCGCTGCGCTTTCGTTGTCTTTTGTTTTGCCGGTGGAGGCATGGACTGACAAGCGATCACGATGCTGCCATGATGGGTTGGGCACAGAGGCTTCTTCCTACTTGGCCCGTTCATACATAATCTATTGGTCACTTTGACGTCTGGATAACACTCAGATTCGACTCACTCTGGCCGCAAACAGGCAGAGCCGACAGACACCGCTGAATCCATACTAACCCATAGACTCGAACCGTTTCTCACCCTCGTAATCTTTCTCTTTATCATCTAAAGAAATCACCGTCCCTCCATGGAAACGATAAAAAGGTATGTCCAGAGCTGTAGGAAACTAACATTGCAGGGGTCTAATAATACGTTGTGTTTGTATGACAGCTTCCAAAGATTGTCCTTATGTTGGATCATGGCCTTAATATTGTGTCACACGCACCCCTCCACCATATGACTTTTACTCGAGCCTCTGGCATGAAAATATCTCAGATTTTGGTCCGGTAAGTCAATTCAATGGCAAGATAAACCCATTCAGAATCATCACCTTCAAAGATTTGAAGCCTTGTTCATTTCTTTCGATGGGGCATCTGATGTGTAAGTACTGGAAAGGGCCAATTAAACATTTGCTGCCGCTCCAACGAGGCTTACATGTATCCGTACATATACTGCTCGGCTTATCTTATGTCTTGTCAATGCCTGTTTTCTTGTGGGAGGTTGATGTACGTATGCGTACTCCATGAAATGAGATGAAATCGTCTTCCTACATCATGAATACTGTGATCATTACCCAAATGAAATTGTATTCAATATAAATGACAGGGTTAATGCAAGAAGCGTTGCTGCTTCCTGATCTTGCTTTAGCTAAGTTGCTGAACCAACCAGCGTTGAAGCGCAGACTGAATGCGCACCTTCTTCATATCAGCAGCATTTTGGAGAGGAAATTATGGACAAATATCGGCTGATCTTGATGCAGTTTTGCCATGCCATTAGAGCGTTTGCCTTGTACTACAAGCATGTTTATTGGCCACCGAAATCTCGGTTTGCTCTCGCATAAATGGATCTTCCCTACCCACACATATCAAGCCCGTGGCGGATGATGTGATTTAAGGAAACAACTTGCTAACCTGGCGTCATTTCGATAAACTCTGTTGCAACACATTACATGTGGCCCCGTGTGAGCATGACAATCTTTTAAAGTTCTGACTTCACAAGGATCAGTAGAGTTGGTGAGATTTGACGATACGAATAACCAGGGTCCGTGATCTACTCGGAGCAACTCTCAGATAACAAGGGACCGGACCCTCTCACTCCTTTGCCGGCAGAACCTAATTCACGAAAAGGCGCGGTAGCGCTGCAGATTGGGCTAGCAGAACAAGCTTGTATTGGTTTGAGTATAGCTGCTGCAGCTGACCGGGATGCCATCTGCCGTTGTTGCTTCGTTCCCCGCAGGCCTCCGCCCCCCTCGCCAAGGGTCTGGAACATCCAGGGCCGAAGACATTTCTCTCAGTTACGAAGTGAGAAAGGGAAGCACGTTGACCTTGTGTTTTCCGTGCCTGAGTCGGAGGGCTTTGTACCGATTCAGCGAGGCTGGAACTTGCTCAACATGCACGAAATGGCTGCCTCCTTCGGTCGATCCCGGGGTGATGTGCCGCCAGGGGTCTTTCATGCACACCGGCATGACTGCGGAGACTGAAACTCCGGGGTGTCCTGCTGTCTGCATGATTGGCCGTCTGGCCCCCTCCTTGATCCCTTCATCAGAATAAGGTAGACCCGACAAACGACGGATGACACTGGTGCGCTAATGAAAATTCCGGCGTGCTTCTTACGCAACCTCTGCTCGGAAGTTTCCACCCCGAAACCTGATTAGCTCGTCGGCCATCCAATATCCTTCTGCCGTGAGAAATGACAGGGTCTCCTTCATTAGACGGCTTCTAGCCCCGGAGCTTGAACGATTCAGGGGAGCTAGGCGGCAAGCTAAGGACAGGGCTGTGGCTGATATATCGCCAGGACTTGAGGGCCAATGGCACTGGTATTCGTGCTTCCAGACTCCGTAGGATGCACGGGCGGCATATTCTCCTCTAATGAAATCCGTCCTTTGTCTCATACAGCACCTTGGTACGCTTGGCATGCTTGGAAAGGGATCTTCGTGTACTATAAAAGGATTCCATCTTTCCATCTCTGATCCTAACAAGTCTTCACAGTAGCATCTGGCAGTTGCACATCCTGACATCATGCGGTCCACTATCCTAACCACGGTATTCGCACTGGCATCCGTTGTCAGCGCCCAGTGCGGCGCCGGCACACCCGATGCCCGCGTTACCGGCTCCGGCAGCTCCTTCGTAGCAACCCGCGGCAGCAGCACCGTCTACAGCGGCAGCGACTACCGCGCCGCTATCCAGGCTGCCGTCGACTCCATTGGCTCGGGCCAGCGTGTCTCCGTCATTGCCTCGGGCTCCATCGGCGCCAGCACCATCACCATCAGCAGCGGCAAGACCTTTGAGGGCTGCGGCACCATCAATGTGGGCAACCGAAGCGGTCGCGGCGCCATCGAGTCGCTCAACACCAACGGCGTCAACATTCCCTACTTGACCATGACCGGAAGCCCCTACTTCGGCCTGCGCTTCCATGGCGTGCGAGACTTGACCCTTGGCACCATCACGCTCAACCTCAGCGGCGGTATGGGCATCCGCTTCGACCGTGATGCTCCCTGGAACTACAACGTCAGGATGGGCACGATCCGGGTTAACGGAGCGAGCAGCCACGCTGTCGAGACGTTCAACATCGATGGATTCAATATCAACGAAGTGTACGCCACCAATGTTGGCGAGTCAGGACTGCTGATCCAGACGTCCCGCAATGGATGGGTCGGCCTGGTCAACGGCAACAATGTCGCCTCTGGCACTGGCTACGCCACTCTTCGCTTCGCCAACAACCTGGGCCAGAACGCCAACGGCAACTACAACACCAACGTCTACGTCGACCGTGTCGTATCCCGTGGCGGTGGCCGAGGCATCTTCTGCGTGTCGCAGTCCGGCGGTATCGTCATCACAACCGTGGACCTGGCCAACAACGGCAACAACGCCATCCTTGTCGAGAACTGCTACAACTTCTCCATCCGTGGCGGCACCGTCAACGGCGGCGGCGAAGTCCGTCTTGCTGCCCGCTCCGAGTTCCCCAACAACCGCGACACCTGGATTACCCTGCGCGTGGACGGCACCACGGTTCGTGAGTCCCCTTGTGGCGAGAACTCCAACTGGACCTTGTCCGGCAACGGCGCCAGGAACATCTGCTAGATGTCGATGGTGGGTTGACCCCGGGTTGCAAAGCAATGCGACTTTGTGGCGAACTCAATTTTCTTTCATTCGTATATCGCTACGACCTCCCTTGATTCTATTTGAAAAGTCATGGCCATGAACAACATCGGGAGCGCAAACAAGCAGAATAAAGTACATAAGAACAATAAAAAAAAATATTTTCTGTATTCATGTTGCTTCATCATAAGCCTCGAGGCCAGCGACTATGTTTGAGTACCGTCTCCCATGTAACACGAGCAAACCAGACCGTTGACGCAAGCAATGACCCATGGTGCGATGGTCCTTGTCTGGTAACATGAACCTTCAAATAGCCAACCCAGACACAGTCAACCAAGGGCAATATATTTATTCTAGCGCCATTTGTCCTGCTTGATGTTGGTACTGGTCACAAAGGGCAGTGATGAATGGTATAGGCTGGTCTAAGATACACGGGATAGCCAAAGTGTTGCTCATCGAAAGCCGGCACAATGAAAGTGCAACCATCAATGGTTCCACAACATTGCGCCTGGAACTGATTGACTTCGCTGTAGAAAGTTGTAAGCTGTACGGAGAATACAAAAGCAACAAAGGAACATCTACATTACCGCGGCTTCTACAAGTCACCTTAAATCTAACAGTAGGCTGAATATCACCTACCGTACTGATCCATCTGGCCATCCATTGGAGAACGATCTTCGGCTTCGTCGACTAGTTCAGGCTCTAATAGCCCATTCCTCCGCCTGCTACCCGTCGAGAAGGGTCGACGAAGCATTTACCATGCGGCAAATGGACATCTCGACAAATCCCCGACTCCAGGGCCGCTGCTACGCAGGCGTAGATGTAAGAAGTAATCTTCCTACACAATCAACCCAAGACAATTTGCTCAGTTAAATGGGACGTCATTTCTGCCTTTGCTGTTCACTTACATTGCTACGGGTAGAGGGGCATTCCGGCAAATACGTTTCGTGGTTGCTAATCGTTGGAGAGGCCCAAAATCCGGACGCAAGCCTGTCAGTTTCTAGCAATTCCGTACATAATCACTAGCGGATTCGTCGTAGGGTACCTGGCCGGAGGTTCAGGCCATCGCTACAACTCTATCATGGACGCGCTGTCCATTCAAAACACCAACCCATTCGGTACCACAATTCCTGTTAGTGGCGTATGCTGCAGATGCCGGGAATATCAGTGATCTTCCAGCAGGAGCCGTAGATAGGGTTACCAAAGTGCTTCTAGACGCGTGTCTGCAGTACTCAAGGGCTACTTTACAAGCCAAGTCGTACATCAAGGCCTCAATGGGGTTTTGAGAGGCAGTTAAGAGTGTTGCAAAGTCAGAAAATATCAGCAGTTCAACCTTTCATGGATCTGCAAAGTAACTGCAGTTTATGAGCAAGACACCTCCGAACGAATGGGAACTGTGAAGCAATAAGTGGGTAGTCAAACTCCATAGCGCAGGGTCTACCAAGATGTAAAGCATGGTGAAGGCAGAGATACCATCAGGCCCATCTTGTATGCACGCAATCAGATTGTGCCTGAATTGCTATGTAAAGTCCTGATTCAATGGCTCTCGTCACCGTGCGGTCGGGGACAGTCGGAGGCGGCCGGGGCTGCCGGGGCTGCCGTCCCGGCACCGTGTCATGAATCAGCCCACAATCCCATCAGCCCACCTCCTCGACTCAGCGACATGGCCCCAGTGTTGAGAATTCGGGAAGAGCAGGGTCAATCAAACCATGCGATGAGCTTTGGGTCAGCGTTTGGCGTATGACGTCGCGAAACATGTACTCAAATATCGTCGCATCCCAGGCCCTTTTTCTCCGACTGCTAAGCTGAACTGTTCTTTACGGCGCTACACTTAGAAGCAGTATTGTGCAACGAAGGTTTCAAGAGAAATAGATCGCATGCCCCTCGCAAGCGACAAGATGGTGCACTCAAGGATATTTCTACACGTTGATCGCGAAGACTTATACACGAACCTCGAAGCTCGAATTCGCTATCTGCACAGCTTCATCGACTTCAGCACTCGTCAGCCTCCTTCGTGCTCCTTCTTCCGTTGCATTGGCCCACGGCTGACTTTGGTCTAGGAGACATTGATGCCTTGATATCGGGCTCAAAATATATCAAAGCCCTCATTCCCGCCATTGTCAACATCGTGTACAAGAAACTCCTCCAGTATGACATCACAGCGCGCGCCTTCACCACGAGATCAACGAGCTACGATGGGCCCATAGATGACATTCTCGACGAGACCAGCCCTCAGATTCTACACAGAAAGCTTTTTCTGCGGGCATACCTAGCAAAGCTATGCTCGGATCCTAGCCGGATGGAGTTCTGGGAGTACCTGGACAAGGTTGGGTGGGTAGCCGAGATCCGTGCCGTGTGAGGATTTTTCATGGCTGATATTTTGCACAGAATGATGCATGTTGGACTTGGACGCGCACATCCACTTCATATTGATTATGTTCACCTTGGCATCTGCCTAGCCTTCATCCAGGACACAATGACCGAAGCCATTCTCTCGCATCCCAAATTGCCTTTGCAACGCAAAATAGGATTGGTTAAAGCCCTGGGCAAGGTCATTTGGATCCAGAACGACCTAATGGCCAAGTGGCACGTGAAAGATGGTGACGAGTTCAAGGACAGCGAGAAGGAAGTGGTGGTGGAGAAGGAAGGCTATTTACATGGGAAAAATATCTTGGACGAAGTCGACGAACCAGAAGTAGAGCCCTCATCGCCTTCAAGGATACCGCGACCGACTTGCCCCTTCACTGGCCTCTCGAAAGATGTTGGCGAACTGGGGGTTTCTACGAAGCAAACACACGATGAAGAAAAGCCCGCATCGCCAAAAACACCAACGGCCACAAGAACCTTGGAGCAGACAACATCCGGGTAGATGAGACTTGCTTTATTGTACATTAAACTTCGTTTGAATTTTCACAGTACTCTCTACTTATTGTTCATTATCTACAATAGCCAACGTACAATGGAACACTCCCATGTAGCATGCGTTGGATTCCACGTAGGTCTGCATTGCAGAATACAAACAGGATGGATAAACTTGAACACTGCGTGTAAGAAAGGTACACGCAAGCTAAGTGCTACAGGGAAATGCCGCTGTCTTGTTCCATGTTAGTCGCTGTAGACTATGTAGACGCGTGTTATCATAGGGAAGACGTGGATTTAAAGGGCCGTCGAACGGCTCCGTAGAGGCCTGCGCGATCGGCAGACTTGGTCGATGCGTTCAAGGTCAGCCCCGAAGACATAGCCTAGCGTGTTCATGACAACGAAAATAGGCGAATCCTCAGGCTTATCAAAGTACGCCTCTGACCTATAAATCACACCTTGCTTAGAATCAACTTGCACCTCGACCATGCGCTCATTGTAAGTCTAGTCTTTAGATAGATTGAACCGAACAAAGAGAGCATGATGATCCGGGGGTACTGCCCTCAACCTCAGCAAGTCTTTTTGCAATCCTCCACCGTCGTATTCTGCAACGATTTCCAAAATCCAATTTCTGGGATTAATCATGACGGATTGTGACGGTATAGTGGCCCCCCTCATATGACCAGATTAAGATCAAGTACCAGGCCCTGGCACCGAAAACGGTTTGGGTCTCAGTCATCACTGGCGATAATACGGCTGTCGATAAAGAAACGAGCTATTATATCTAACGTAGCCAATTTAATCTCAATGGTGCCTGCGTAGACATTCTCATAAAAGTTACTCCAGTCGGCGAGCCTTGGGTTCTCAACGCTGCGCTCTGTCGATCCGTTTCGAGTAACCTCCTACTTCATATGGTTAATGTCCCATCAGCCGCCTCTGAGCCACTAAAGGCTGTAGACTCCGCTTGACATGGCAGCATATCTGGCTCCCTACTCGATTCCGTCGCTTTCTATGCCGTAGTCTTGGCCATCGATCCCAATGCGAATTCTTCGTCTCTTGCAGCAGCCCATATGACTTTCACCCCGCAACGTCTTCCTCAAGAGATAGATCTTGGCTTGGTCGTATGTCTCGCGGAGATAGCATTGAGCAAACTGTCGCCGTAGCCATTGGAGGACCTGCAGGATTGAGATGGTGCTTGCCGCAATCATGAAGTCCGGGAGCGCGACTCCTGCGACATACAGCCCAGCACCATCGCCACTGCTGGCAATTGAGCTGCATATGGATTTTTTTCCTTTCCGCTCTGACTGTGATAGTGTAGCTGGGTAGCACCTTTCCGAAATGTTGGGGGCCAAGTCAACCCATGCCCTCCCATTCCCACCGAACTGTTCTTCTACTAGCAAGAGGCGGCAATAATACAATGTCGTCTAAGTCTTCCCGCCTAATTATATTTGCCCGATCTAGGCTGCCCATCATTGGGTATGTGGTCGGTCTATGGCTAGCGTCACTATGGCTGCAACAATTGTCTTGCTGCCCGTGGTGATAGCGTTCTGAATCGCCGCACATACATGGCAGCCGAAAGACCCTTGGCAGCTGCTCGTGTCATGTGCTCCCTATGCTGTAGGCCTGCGTTAATGACGACCACCAGTATTGCCCAGAAATTAGATTTCCATTCCTTTGACAAAAGTAAACGGCGTGTCGCTGCTGCGGGCTGCGTTCCTGTGAAGTGGATGATAGTCGTCTTTTCCGCTTTGATTGTCTCACTGCTGTGTGACTCGCATCCTAGAGTGACACAACTAGGCAGTGTTGCGATCGAGGACCACACTTTATCAGGCGCTATTTGAGTAACTAGAGCAGCCAAACTATAGAGAAGATCATCGTTGCTACATATGAAACAAGCTCTAGAGCCTTACCCTCAGCGCCAAAAGGAGCACTGAAAAAGACCACCTACATCGTCCTTGTCCCTTGGCTCAAGTCGTGAGCCGTGAGCTTTGCAAGGCCCATCGGCTGCTTGCCTATCCAATAACCGTTCCAGCACGGCATAGCTGCGCATCTTTTTCTACATTCCCTGCTGACGCGGCGTTATTGTAAAGCGTCCTTATATTGAACACATTGAGATTGAGTGGACCCGACCCGTTCTCATTGTTGAAGAATTCGAACAAGCCTTGTCAATCAACCATCTACATTCTTTGTTTTGCGAGATTCCCGACTTCAGAAAAGTATCCAATACACGCAAACCACGAAGTCCCTCATATTTACAGCTTGTCTTCAAGACCGAGATGAACGCAAAACAACTATGATGTCGGCTCCTCGCGGTCCTTGGTACAGTGGTTCGAGTTCCGTCGCATTTACATGGCCGTCCAAGTCGTCATCTACCAAATTTCATGTTAGAACGTGCCCAAAATTCCAAAGAAAAGGACACCGACGAAGATATTGTTTGTTAGACTTATTAGTTTTGCAACGTTTCCAAATATGCCAGGCTGCCAAGACGAGGGGAGGGAAGTTGACGACGACCCCGATGATGGCGATGATGGCCTCATGTGTAAGTGCCATAAGATCGAAGACTATGATTGAAAATGACGGTGTTAGGGTCCTCAATAAATGGGAAAACAGCTTGAGAATGATACTTATTTCAAAACGGAACAATGTTGAAGGTGCTACGTTTGACTTTTACAAGAGACGATGGGAGATATGTAACGTCTGGGTCGGATTCCAACTATTAAAGGATACCGGGTAGGCGTCTTTTATGTTGGCAGGCGATCAGGGCGTTATGCTGAGCAATACTGAAGTCTGGTGTTACGTCTGGTAATGCACAAGTAGATTGTGGTAACCAAGTTGTATTGATAGCTGGTGAGTCCTCTAGCTAGATCTCGTAGAGTCCTCCCCATCTTTATAGTCATTTGTGTTGGCTGGGAGCGACGAGTTCTCTGGACCGACGCGCTCCCTATATCCTGTCGCTCCCATGCCGGGATTCCTGACTAATCTGGTCATGTGAGAGTTGGGTGGGTTTAGTGAGGCTGAACTCGTCACGGCTCGTGACAAGATAGGCGAGAGCTGAGGCTGAGATATATCCTATGTTATACAGGCCTACCACACCCGCCATTGGCCAAGCGCTGGTCCCAATGCCAACTGCCAACTTAGCTTGAGAATTAGACTAAGTTTACCCGTTGGCAGAGTTTGTGGGAAGTCCCGGTGGCCAATCCGTGGACAAACTACCCCTGTCATGCCTTAGTTGGCTGCATGTCCTCCTCCCCTCGGACAAGAATTGAACGGGTAAGCATCCAATGTGCAATCCACTCTTTGCACAGAGGCGTTGCAATATAAATGGGCACAATGGCTCAACTGTACCTTTCTCACCGTTTGAGAGTGCTATGAGCCGCAGCGGCCCAACGGACCGGCACCGAAAGATCGTTTCGCCGCAAGCCCGTAGCACTAGAAAGGGGGCTTGTGACCCCAATCAAGAGATTTGGAAGGTCAGACATCAGTAACGTATTATTTGACCTCTAACGCACCTATCGACGCCAAGACACAACCTGCTTCCCTGATACATTTATCTCCCTAAGTTTTTGAAGGGCGTAAACCTGGAACATGGTGCATTTCTTCAAGGATTTGGCAAAGAATATCGCGAATGATGGCATCCAACCCTGAAACTGTTCCTCGTGTTGGCCATAACCGTACATAGGCATCCAGTGAGGGATCTTAATGATCCTCAAGGACGATTACGGGCACGCAGACGACTTGGTGCAATACGTCAAGAGTGTCACAGCTGCTACGCTGGTGACCCTGCCTGTTCTGCCTGTTCTGCCTGAATAGCTTATGTATGAGAATGCAGTGTGAAGTCGGGGACTTCACATCCTAGTCTTTTGTGCCAAAATGGCATAGCGGATAACCCTTGAATGCATCCGAGGACCCGATCCGTGACAAAGAGTACCCTAATAATCGTGGACCCCTTCCCCTCAGACTTACAATCCTGATCCTGGGCAAGGCTGCCGGGATTTTCTCATGGGTCGTCTTGGAAGTGGACAAGCAGAAAAAGGGGAAGACCAAGGCACCCTTCCTTCAGGAAGAAGCTTTCGGAAACCCTGGAAAAAGTCTAGTTATATCCAGCGATGGTTAAGGACGAAACCAAAGCGAACCTATATCTCATTGAACATCTTGTGCCTTCGGGTACCAAAGCAGAGTTAGGGGTGTCCAGGAAGCCGCCCTTCCATGCTACTTCCAGTTTTGGTGCAAGAGAGCCACTTCAGCCTTACGAGGCCGAATCCTTACCACGAGGCTTAATCGTGTTTTAGTCGAGCATGATCTAGCTTCTTTTATTGTGTCATTTGCCTAACATATTGACTGCAGTTAGCAGCCCACCTAGAGTTGTATTAGTAGCCAAATTAGACATATACAGACATTTCTGTCCTGGATAACCCTCCTAATCTTGCCCAAGTCCTATTATATTAGCTAGACCATGCAAATGGGCCTGAATAGCCCTGTTTGCGTGTATTAGAAAACGTGACCCCAAACAAGCCCCAGTATTTCGCTACAGAGATGATAAACATCAGTGTAGCCCAAAAGTCCCGGAGCTAAGGGGGACGCACATTCTAAGCCCAAAATTACCCATTTGCATAATCTAATATTAGCGACTATTGGAATAACGGAGTATTGCAAGATGGTAGGCTTGCCAATGTTATATGCATATTCAAAATCATGAGGTATCTGCGGCTTAGCAAGAGAGAATAGCCATTTTACATACTCCAGGCCAATGATGTCGCAAGAAAACATTCTCAAAAAGATACTTATAAGGTGTACACCCCGTGCTCCTCATTCACGGGGCGCAAATCTTGCAACTTCCTTCTGTTCACAATGATGCCATTGTTTATTGAACCGGACTTGACACTGAAACCCAAGAAAGTGATTTTGCCTTTGAGTAGGAGAAAAAGCTATATTAATTAAGCCATTTGACTTTCTGATTGGAAACATGCCACGGTTCCGACAGTTGTATCTGCTATAAAAGGCAGAGTACACAAACTTGCATGTACTTGCAGAACCCCGAGACCTATCGATAATTTCCGACGACGATGAGAGAGCTCTTGGAATGGAAAATCGTACTATCTCTGATTTCTAGGCGATCGGTCAATCACTGTGGGAAGCCTGCACTTTGTGTCTGACTCATCGTCATTGCTAAATGTCAAGCGGTAGAAGCACACGATGAGCAAAAAGCCGAGCCGTGGTATGAATTGGATCCGTTGACAGCGTGGTTCATGACCATTCCCAGCGAGTTACTGAAAGCTATGCCACCCCATCAGCCATATAAACAGGTAGTGGGTCTTGTACAATGATGGCTTAACTCATATAAGAACTGGCTAGATGATACCATCTGGCCACCCAGGCCGTCTTCCTGTGCAAGGACAACCGAAAATCCGGTCTGTCTTCCAACACCAGTCTATCGTGGCAAATCTATTTGGTGGTATAAGTCTATCATTCAAATTTTGACTAGTTCGCAATGGCGGGATTGATCAAAGTCGCTCCTGAACAGGGTGTTAGCATGTATATTGGAAGCGCAAGTTGAGTGAAAACTGACCTCCATCAGGGTACACAACCTGGCCATTGTAAAAGAGACCACTCTTTCCAGCCAAGAATAAGATTGTGGCACCCATATCGGCGTCATTGCCCGGTCGACCAGCAGGGTTGCTGGACTTCATGTCGAGCTTACTCTTGTTGTTTTCGTCCGAATCCCCCGTCGTCATTTCACTGGGGAATATGCCCGGTGCGATGACGTTGACGCGGACCTTGACATCTTTGCAAATGGTGGCGAGCATACGGCTGAGATGTGTAAGAGCGGCCTTGGAGGTTGCGTAGATTGGCTGGCCCATGCTGGTGCCCTTCATAGCCCCCGAGATGGATGAAACGTTGACAATCTGTGAAGCGTAACCCGGAGTGGCGTCACGACCCTTGGCCAGCAGGGGTAGGAACGCAATGGACATGTAGTAAGGACCGGACACATTTGTTCTTAACGTGTCGGCCCACTGCTGCGGCTCCGTCTTGAGGAAGTGGTCGGAGATGGATTTTGCATCAGACATATCAGGCTGGCCGGCTGAGGCTATACAGAGGAAATACAATTCAGTAACCGATACATCGTTTCCGACAGGCGCTTTGACTAACAGAACTTGGTATTGTCGTCTTCCGCGATGCCAGCATTGTTGACGAGCAGATGAATACCCTTGGGCTCGTGGCGGCTCACATCTTCGGCCAGACGTGTGATATCATTTTTGTCGCTTACATCACCAGGCAAGACATGAATGCTGCCAGGACCGGTACTGTACAGTTGCTGTACTTTCTCCAAAGGCTCTTTACGACGACCGGTTATGTAGACCTTGGCACCATTAGACTGCAGCGCTTGTGTGATCATCAAGCCGATGCCAGTTCCGCCACCAGTTACAACGGCTGTGATGTGGGACACATCGAAGAGGGAGCTGGCCTTGAGGTCCTCGTTGTTTGCTTTTGCCGGAGTAAGCAATGCGAAAATCGAGATACGCCATGGGAGTAATGTCAAACTCACCGGCAGATGACATGATCGCGTTGATTATTATAAAGCGCTGTCTAGATAATAGGCCTGTTTTATATCTGAGGGCGAGTACTTTATGAGGCTGCAGATGATTGTAAAACTGCCGAGGTGAGCTTGACCTTATGTGTAGTTTTTGAGAGCAGCCGAGCACGTAATAGTGGTTTTATTCCGGCTGCAGCCATACGTAGACGAGGAGTCGGGTCGTCTGATGACGACAAGATATGGCCTTGGTGGGCCAGCTCGCATCTAGCTCGTCATTGATTTTGAGTCTAGCTCGGTAGCCAATGAGCAAGCAAGCGAGATGAAGATCCGACATGAGAACAAAGCACGAAGGATCGATCGAAATCATTGTCTAGAGTGGGATTCGGGGAACAAAAGGAGTGGATGGGAAGATGATAAGTTGTGGGCCACTCGAGCCATCGGGTTGCACTTCACGCTTTTCGCTATGAATTTGGCCATCTATACAATTTGGTGCGGGTGCTAGAATTAATTGTCGAGCGTGTCTACATTTAGGTCAACTTGAACTACGTTTCCTCAAGAATCAAATTATTCTCCTTGCGCCCCATGAATTGCAGCTACCATATCCTCGATGATTAATGTCTCTCGACTACTCAACTCACTACAGAACAGTAATATCACGCCGTCCAACGTAGCCGCCAGACTTGTTTCCCATCTCATTCCTCCATCGCAAACAATGTAGCGATCGACAATCAGACCATTGTTCTGCCTCGTAATCATGCAACGAGTCACTGCTCTCAGTGCTGCGCCCCATGGCTACAAGCGATTGGTTAGACATGCCTCTGCACGGGAAAGAACCCCGCTCTGAAACGCAAGGCAGACTCGACATGTTACCGAAAGTCAGCAAAGCAACCAGAAGATTTCTGTAGAATAAAGAATCATCAACCTCGTCCGATGAAGTGAGTGCTTCTAAGGTATGCCGATATGCCAGGAACTTATTACTATCAAGCCAAAGACAAACCCGGGCGAGATTAGGGCAGTCTGCAACAAATGGAAGGACTCAGTGCTGCCGCAAGCGTTGTCGCCGTTGTGCAATTGTCGTCAAAGGTCGCACACTATATCAACACTGCGCGGGGAGCCTCGATTCAACGTCGCGAGCTGCGTGACGAAGTTTTACGATGTAACGACATTTTGCAGATGATTGGCGACCAACTAGAGGAAGACCAAGAGGGTACATGGGCCAAAAAGGCGGAGGCATTGGAAGGCCCTCAAGCTCCGTTGGGTCGGTTGGCAGAGTTGCTTGTCTCTCTTGAAGCGAAATTGAGGCCCCCA
The DNA here is from genome assembly GCA_001021365.1 of Stachybotrys chartarum. Taxonomy (NCBI): domain Eukaryota; kingdom Fungi; phylum Ascomycota; class Sordariomycetes; order Hypocreales; family Stachybotryaceae; genus Stachybotrys; species Stachybotrys chartarum. The sequence goes on from LDEE01000050.1 coordinate 56,359, forward strand.
AAAGAAAATGAAAAGCTCTTAGCTTCGCTCAAGTGGCCCTTTCAGGAGAAAGAGGTTGATCGTATCATGGCCACGATTGGAAGAGAAAAGGGTCTGCTGACGATGGCTATGGATCGAGGACATTTGGAGTTGACACAGGAAATCCAACGGTGCTGTACAAAGAACCAAAAAATGCTGGTCGAGCTCGTGGGTGATCTGCAACGGAATTCGGCAGACATCCAGCATTCAGTGAGCCGTTTGCGTGGCCAGATCGATGACCTGGATATTCGCCAGCAAAGCCAGCAAACTCATCAACGTCTGTCAGACATCTATCACTGGCTCACCGTTGGTGACTACGCGTCGCAGCAGCACGATTACTTCAGCCGCCACCGAGAAGGCACTGGAAAATGGCTCCTGAACTCTCTTACATACACCGACTGGCTTGGCGGCGATTGCCAGGGTCTCTTTTGCCCTGGGATTCCCGGGGCAGGAAAGACGATTCTGTCGTCAATTGTGATTGACGACCTACTTAAAAAGTTTGGAAAGACCGACATGATTGGTGTGTGCTACTTCTACTGTAACTACCAGCGTGGCGAAGAACGGGGGGTTGACGACATGCTTTTAACGTTCCTGTGTCAATTGTCTCGGGTCTCGATGTCAAAGGCGGTCGACGATTTATACACCCGACATGGCTCTGGGACCACCAAACCTAATTCAAAGGACACCCGGAGAACGCTAAATTCTGTGATAACACAATTGTCAAGAATATTTGTCGTTGTGGATGCTTTGGACGAATATACAGCCACGCACGGATGTCGGTCAAAGTTGATTTCTACTCTACTTGACCTGCAAAGCACAAAAAAAGTCAGCATGATGGTCACATCTCGCCACGTACCCGATATTTCACACCGGTTTCGCAACTTTCATCAGTTGGAGATACGTGCTACCCGACATGATATCACTTGCTACATCGAAGGCTGTATGGAGGAGCTACCAGGTTTCGTCAGAGCTAGGCCCGACCTTCGGCATGAGATCACACAGGGAATATTGGACTCAGTAGATGGGATGTAAGTACATCGTCTGAATTTGCAAGGCCGGAAAAAAACTAACATTGGAAAGGTTCTTGCTTGCGCAATTGCATCTCGACTCTCTGAAAGGGAAGACAACGCCCAAAAAGCTCATGCTTGCCCTGGATAACCTTGCCAAAGGCTCTGAAGCTTATGACGAAGCGTATGACCAAGCTCTGCACCGCATAGCCAACCAGAAAAAGGATCAGAAGGAGTTAGCATTGCAGGCATTGTCGTGGCTTGCGTTTGCCCGGTCCCGGCTAACAATACAAGAGCTCCTGGAAGCACTAGCCGTCGAGCCACAGAGCACAGAACTGGATGAGGACAACAAACCTGATCTGCAGGACCTGCTCTCGATTTGCTGCGGCTTGGTGACGGCTGAAGAGAGTGGGACAATTCGCGTGGTCCATTATACAACGCAAGAATACCTTGAGCGAAAACTGCTGAGATGGTATCCGCGGGCCAAGACCGATATCGCAACGACGTGCGTTACATATCTTGCATTCGAGTACTTCGCAGGAGGCTGCTCCAAGAACTTCATAGAATACACTGCTAGGATGAACACACATCGTTTATATCGCTACGCAAGCCGAAACTGGGGCTTTCATGCCCAATCCAGCCAGGATATCGATCCCATTGTTCGGTTTCTGCGCAGTAAGCCAAAATTGGATGCCTCACGTCAGGCTGCAGAGAAATTCTCGCTCAAAATGAACCGTTCTTCCGACACGTATACGCGACGGATGAACGGACTACACGTGGCAGCACGATTCGGACTCAGTGGCGTGGCTAAGGCCGTTGCCCACGACTTTGACGTGGATTCAAAGGCTTACAATGGATGGACCCCCATATTGTTTGCAAGTCGGTATGGCTATGAAGACTGTGTTCGGGTACTGATTGAGCTTGGGGCGGCCGTCGACCCAGCGGGTCGCGATTCTAGGACTCCTTTGTTGCTCGCGAGTGCACACGGCTATAACGCGGTTGTACAACGATTGCTCGAGGCCGGAGCCGATGTTCACGCGCGGAACAACTTCAAGGGACCCACCGCTGTCGGTTCGGCAGCTACGAGAGGGCATCAGGAGATTGTCGAGCGTCTCGTCGACCACGGTGCGGGGGTTGAAATCCGATGTGCCACCAAGAACCGAACGGCTCTACATTGGGCCTCCGACTACGGACACTTGGAGGTTGTGCGAAAACTCATCAGCTTTGGAGCCAACATTGACGCTACCGATAATGAGGGCGCTACTCCGTTGTTCCTCGCCGCGGACGGCGGACACTGCGACATTGTAGGCCTTCTTCTCGAGCACAAAGCAAATAAGCAAATCACATCTAAGCTTGGCGCTACGCCCATGTCCAAAGCAGCCGAGCATGGAAACAAAAACATTGTTCAGGCCTTCCTCCGCAATCGGGAAAATTTCAACAGCGCGGACAAAGACGTAGAAAACTCGCTCGTGGTGGCTGCCGAAAAGGGGCATACAGTCATTGTCCAGATGCTTGTCAAAGCTCAAGCAGATGTCAACCATGCAGGCAAGAATGGCTGGACAGCAGTGTCCTTGGCTTCTGCGAATGGACATGACGGGGTTGTTCGTATTCTCATGGAGAATGGTGCTCTTGTTGACAAAGCAGACGCATGCGGGCAATCTGCTCTGCACAGAGTGGGAAGGAAAGGGAGTAGAGAAATTGCAAAGCTCTTGCTAGACAGAGGAGCCCCGACCGAGCTCCAAGACAGTTGCGGACGCACCGCGTTATTCTACATGATTAGGGTTGGGAACGTCGAGCTAGTCAAGCTGTTTCTGTCCAGCAAAAAGGGCCACGCGGGCTGCTATAACTTGCGCGACCATTGGGGCACAACGCCCCTGTCGGTTGCTGCAAGGTTTGGTTATGAAGACATATTGATCTTGTTGATGGGGTTGCCAGGTATTGATGTGCTCTCTGGTGACAACTTTGGCCGCACAGCCTTGTGGTGGGCAAAACGGCAAGGGCATGGCACAATCGCGCGGATTCTACAGGAGAGAGTTGAACAACTAAAAACAGAGACGCCGAGCACTAGCTACGTCAACGCCACAGTGAAAAGATTTAGGAGCAACCGGCCCTTCTGCGATGTCTGTTACAGTCAGCTTGAAGAATCGAGTCACCGGTGCTACGGCTGTTGGAATTCGCACTTTGCAATCTGCTCCGAATGTCGAGGTTTAGGAGCAGGTTGCTTGGACACATCTCACGAGCTTGTAGAATATATCAGGACAAACAAGTAATCACATATGCTGCGCATCTCTTTGCCCAGTATAATGACAGACAATTGGCCCAGCATGGTGTAATATGATATGATTGCAGGAGTTCCATCACCTCCTGGAATTGAGCCATGTTGCCAATTCTTGTATCGAGCGGACCGTGATAACAGAATGCTCTCTCACCAGGTCGTCTACAGATTCAGCAGAAATGTCTTCAAGCTTTGTGATATCGTCCCGACCCTCCGAGAGTAGCACAGCATTCCACCCTGCGTTCCTAGCTCCCACGACGTCTTTGTCGTAGTCATCGCCGACATAGACCTTCTGCCAAGACTCGACGTCGGCATGAGCAGGGTTGACACCCTGCCGAGTTGCGATGAGTCGCACCAACATGCTGTCTGCAGCTTGGAAGATTCCCCGGTCCGGCTTCTCGACTCCGACATCGTACGACATACAGTGGAAATCGACGTCGTAGGACTGCTCCGCAAGCCCGTGCAACTCTGCCTTTGTGCCGTATCTTAGTGGGCTGACGTGTAGGCCCAGAGATGATAGGATGCTAGGAACGCGGTCATCGGAGTTGGTGATGACGCCGACGGCAATGCTCCTTGCGAAGCCGTGCCCGCTTGCTTGTTTTAATGATTTCACTGCTGAGATAGCGTTGGACTCGGTCTCGTAGCCGTCACTGGAAGAGAACCGATGTAGTAATGCTGGCGCTAGATCCGCAGGAAGCGACTGATTCTCGCCAATCAATGGTGTAAATGTCTTGTAAATAATCTAAGGCATGTTCAGCACGACTTGCATGCCCCTGAAACCGATCAAGTCCGACATAGCGGGCTCGAGCGCCAACTCACATTTGTCCACCATTTCGTCGCATCGAGACCAGTAGCCTTTCCGTAATTCGGGTTTCTCTTTGACTCGTCCTTGATGGCAGCATACAGATTATTCTCGAGATCCTTGTCGTTGAAACCAACGACACCAAGGCTGCGTGCAACCTCGCTATACTGCTGGGCCACGGAGCGCTTTGGTTTGAAAAGCGTGCCAAATGCGTCAAAGCATACAAGAAGGTTTCGCTTCGCCATGTCAGGTTGTTCCCCGTGGTGTTGCTAAGCGTTAAGTCAGGCCATGCCCAGGCATGAAGTAGGAGCAAGGAGCGGTATTCTGCTTATAGCAATTATGCTTTGAAGCATACCTTCAATTGGTGAATCTTGGCTACGTTCATCGCCTTCAGTTGGTCAAATCGACCACGCACTCAATTTCTTCTGTCAATCTGTTGATAGATTCTAATTCTCGTATGGTCTTTAATAAGAAAGATGAGACTGAGAAGCCAGTGTTTCAAAATCATCCGAAGTACATTCCGTCTCTTTAACTTTGATTATTGTCTATTTCCTGCATTCTAGCTTAGGTTGTTTCGATCATTCCAAGTTCGATCAAAGACATTTAGAGACCGTTGAGCTGCATAGTGTGTTAGCGACATAGCGGAAGCAGTTGTCGCGATGAGGCCTACCCGTAGAGACCACATCAAGCGCTTTGATGGATCTGTTGAACGGCTGACTGAGCATAAAGACGGCAGCCTCGGCCACTTCTTCAGATTGCAACGGCCTTTATTTTCTGTCAGCCAGATGCACCGTCGAAGTTGTATAAAGAAACCTACTTCATGCCTTCAAAGAACGAATCATGGAGCTCCTCGTCATACCCCACTCGTTGATGATGAAAATGGTTATCGACAGCCCCTGGCCGCAGCGCAAGGACTCGAATGTTGGTTTCGTTCAGCTCGTTGCGCAGCGCGTTCGTGAACCCCTCCTGGCAAGCCTTGTTCGCGTGGTAGACGGTCTCGCCGGGGAATGGAGGAACCTCGAGGGCCGTGGTCGAGGTGATGTTGAGAATGGTGCCGGCTTTCCGCGCGAGCATGGATCGGTTGAGGACACAATGGGTGACGAACATCATGCCGTTGATGTTGGTGTTGTTCATGGTGATGACGTCTTCAATTTTGAGGTCCGGGAATGTGGCGGGTGTGCCCAGGGCGAGGCCAGCCTAGGAGACAGTGAGCCGGACAGTCTCGGTGAACGTACAGTGGGAATAATTTACGTTGTTGATGAGAATGTCTATGCTCCCCAGCTGCTCAATGGTGAGTGCCACGGCTTTGTCGACAGCATCGTGCTTCCCAATGTCGGTGGGTATATAAATGGCTTTGCACTGAGAATGCTTGCTGGTCAATTCCTTGGCCAAAGCTGATAGTTTGTCCTGCGGTCGAATGAGTTATCAAGACTTTCAACAAGCGATGCCGCAAGGACACTGACCTCTGATCGCGCAAGAAGGGCGAGATGAGCTCCAGCTTGGGCAAGATGCTCGGCAATGGCGGCACCAATACCCATGGACGCACCAGTCTAGACGGTATCAGGCTTGACTTCATCATACGGAAGAGCGCAAAACATACCAAGAGCACCACCTTTCCCTGCAAAGAAGTCATCATGACTGCCAATATTGATGAAATCTATGTTGAATGTATTCTTGCACTCCTCAGGGCAATATTGATCATCTGCAGAATGGTAGGGTGTTGGTGGATTTGTCATACGCGCCGGGGCTTTGCGTCATAGTTGCGATTCAACATGCTCGTGCAGTTAAGCGGATAAGGATGCGCCCGAGTCGCGCTCCACCAGCGACCTGATATTCGCATACTCCGGTAAGTTCTGCAAGCCAGCTGCTGTGTTTTATCTTCGGGCAAGACTCTATTTAGGTGAATCACGAAGAGAAAGCACCGGCTCAATCGATGTGCCAAGGCTAGCCTCTTCCATTGCAATGGTTTCGATATTGATCCTATCTCCTTGAGTGCCCGAAGGTGCAATTGATGTATCGGACAAGGATCTGATCCAATCAAAATCGCAGAAAAAGTAGTAATATTAGCGCTCTGCTAAATTTGCCTATGATAGAAGTCCTAGCATTTAGGGTCTTTATAAAGAGCTACATCATAAGTCAAATAGCCCCACTCCCTCTTTATAGCTATCCGACGAGGCTGCCGCCGTCGCCCTGACTGTGGCCCCGCCCGGCTATTAATGCTATTCACATCTAAAGGCTCGAAGGGGCCCTGTTTTCTAGGGTGCTGAGAGCTCTGACTTCTAGGGCCGATTTGGATGCCCTGATAGGCCAAATAGGCTAACCTTTTCCCCCTATTACCGGCCTCATACTGATCAATTGGAATAGCTATATTTCCAGCATAATATCTTTATCTTAAAGAGCCCTAACTTCCGTAGGTCTTGAAGATATCATCCACAAGGGCCTATTACCAACGGCTCTATGATCTATAGGGTGTCCAAGCCGGCCGGCCTTTGAGCTATAAAAGGAAGCTATTTATAAGGGCTATTATAAGGAGGAAGGACCAGATTAGGGCCCAAGCCGGGCCCCGGCATTAACGATGGTCTAACTGCATGTTTGCCCATAGATAATCAGCTATATTAATAGTATTTATATTATTATTATAATAAATAGCTATAGATAGAAGAAATAGCTATAAGATGCTATAGCTGCTAAATTTCTGCTTAATTAAATAAATATATAGTTATATTAAATTAGGTCTTTTTCTTTTCTATATAATAGTCTTAGGGCCTTAATAGACTATTAATAAAAATAATACTAGGGTATTATCTTTCTAGGCAATTTAATTAATCTTATTATTAGGGGTTAACTAGGTTTAGATCTAGCCCTAAGGCTATAGCCCTTTTCCCTTCTTATTATTTTCCTTTATAATATTAATATTATAATATANGACGGTTTCAATTCTTAACCTTCTAACCTATGGCCTCGCAAGGGCATTTATACCTTCGCAGAGCCGGCTTATCCATATTCCGGTCAGAGGACCCACTTATCCTTCTATAGACCAACAGGAGGTTATAAGGACCCACTTATCCTTTTGCAGACCAATAGGAGGCTGCAAGGACCCACTTATCTTTGTGCAGACCAACAGGAGATCGCAAGGATCCGCTTAACTTTCTGCAGACCGATCCGGCGTAGCAATAGAACCTGCCCGCCGATGCATTCCTGGTCACCTATTGTCCTAGCTGAACCATGATACTGTGACCCTGACATGCTGACCCCTCTTATGTAGGGCTGCCCTCAGCCCGGGCAGCCTCCCGCAGGCTGCGGCTCCCTAGCTAGGTGCTAGCGGCGTTGTGGGGTGCTTATAGGCGGTTCTTGCTATTGTGGTGGCCAGGCCGGCACAGCCAATTTGGGTGCGCGGGGCTGGTGATGCAGCAGCCTATGGAGCGCCAGGGCAATAGGGCGGCCATTATAGGTCGAATCAATAGGAACTAGCCCCTTGGCCTCAGAGATCAGGGCCTATAGCTATAAGAGGCCCTGTTTCTTATAATGCCTTCATTGAACTTCCTTTCTTCCTTAGCCCTCCTTATTATATTATAAGTTTACCCTTATCTATAATTATATTATTCCCTCCCCTAGGTTCACTATAGTATTATAATAAGGTCTTATTAATTATATAATAATAATACTATCTTTTCCCTGGCTAACTCTTATAGTATCTATAATAGGTATATATCTGCCTGTTTAGTGTGGTTCCCTGGAGCCACTGATTATAAGGGTAATGCTCTTAAGATCCTAGCCTATAGCTAAATCCCTGGTTATAAGTTCTCCCTCTCCTTTCTAGTGGCCAGCTTATAATAATCTTATAATAGCTCTTAGCTAGCTTATTACTCCCTAGCTAAACTCTTATATTACCCTCTTTTTTTTTTTTTTTTCCTAGACTTCTTATAGCTAATATACCCCCTGCCCCCCTCTTAGAAGGGTGAGGAATAAACCATATTCTTATATTATTAGCTAGTCTCTCTTTATAATCTTTTTACTTCCTCT
>LDEE01000051.1:3147-20077 GCA_001021365.1 Stachybotrys chartarum
AGACCAACAGGAGATTACAAGGACCCACTTATCTTTCTACAGACCAACAGGAGATTATAAGGATCCGCTTACCTTTCTATAGACCAATAGGAGGTTATAAGGACCCACTTATCTTTATATAGACTGATCCTGCTGATTAATATAAGATATAATAAAACATAGAAACCAATAGAACCCCTAAATATAACTCCTTAAGCTATATCTTATTAATAGAGCCTGCTTATTAGTTATTAGTGCCTATTATAGTAATAGAGTCTATCCACTAATGTATTCCCTGTCCACCTACTACCCAGCTGAACCATGATATTATATAGCTCCTATCTATTGGATGCTGAATGCTATAATTGCTTATCCTATTCCCCTAACCCTCCCTAGAGACCAGGTTAAATTCGAATAATAGTATACTAAGGAACCTAATAGGTAGTTTAGCTACCTAAGTAATACCTATGCTTAGATGAAGGATTAAGTGGCTAATTAAGCAGATATTAACTAGAAGCTAATTAAGCTATAAATCTAGGTAGAGATCCTCTAGGAGGAGGTATTAGTAGCCCAAAGAAATAAGAACATAGCTATAATATAGAGATTATAGATCAAGGAGAGGCTTAATACTAAGGAGAAGGAACTATTAATAGCCTAGATAGAGGCTTACTAAGCTATTAACTTAGTCCTCCTTACTATAATAATCCTAATACCTTCGGCTACCCCTAACCCCTTGGCCAAGGTATTAATAGCTAAGACTCTAGAAGTGCCTCTGCCTCTTATTACCTGATCTACTACCTTGATCTAGTTTTTAGAATAAATCCCTGATCCTAATAAGTTTAAGGCTACCTATATAGACTTATATTGCTTTTATAATGCTATTATAAAGAAGCTAATTATCAACCTGGACCATTACCTGACCACTATAAGCCATATAGCCTATATAAATAGCTGCCTGAATAATAAGGCTTATAAACTCATATAATCTTATTTCTCTTATAGTATATACTACCTCTTGGATTATTATAAGATACTAGAGATACTATAGAAGGCTTATAAGGATCCTAATGAAGCCTGAATAGCCTGCTAGAAGCTTAATACTATTAGGCAGAGGAATTAGGACTTTGTTATATTTTTTGCTAAGTTCTAAAGCCTTTCCCTTGATAGTGGCCTAGAAGGAGATACCCTAGCCCCCTTCCTTGAAAAAGCAATCTTAAGAGAGCTATATAATATACTACTAATTAACCTATTATCTAATTATAGATACTAGACCCTTATAGAATACTTTTAGAACCTTAATATATGCCTATAGGAATACTACGAAGGTAACCGATTATGCTAGTATTATAATAAAAACCCTCTTAGGCTGGGCAGGGGCATAGGCTCCTAGGTATAGAAGGGGATAAATAGGAAGTCCCCCTTACCCCTAAGGGGCCATAGCCCACCTAAGGACCTGCCCGCTGGAGACCCTATGGACCTTAGTAACTAATAGTGCCCCCAGAACCCCAACTACTAAAGAGAGAATAACCAGTGCTTCTATTATAGCTTATCTATATATTATATCCATAGCTACCTAGAACCTAATATATTCCCCTAATAATTCTATTCTACTAGTATCTACCTAGCCCTTAACTACTTGGCTAGCCCTTCCTATTCCTACTTATAATTATACCACCCTAAAGACCTAGAGGGAAATAAGGTAAGCCTATCCTAAGTTAATATTAGGCTTACCCCCTAAAACATCCTATACCCTAGATTAGAATTTCTACTACTATTATCCATAGAATCCCTATTAAAGATAAAACCAATTAATAATCTAATCTAATAATATTATCTACTAAGTTAACCTAAGAATATAATCTCCTTATCCCTTCTTATACTATGATTAATAGTAAGGTAGAGGATAAGGGATTTATTAATAAAAGCTAGGCTAAGTCCTAGAACCTGATCCTTAAGCTATTATATATATTACTTAAAATCAAAGTATTTAATGGCCATCCTACTAAGAGTAAATAAATTACCTACTATATCTAAGCCAGGCTCTATATTACTAATTACTACTAGTGGAGTATGATATTCTATATAATCTAGCTGGCCAGCTATCCCCTAGTATTAGGAATACTATAACTAAAATAATATAATCCCTAGGTAGGCTTTACTGCCCATATACTTACCTTTAATAGTTAGTATTACTAGAAGTTCTATAATATTCCTAGTAGGCCTATGAAGACCTAGGCCCTATATAATATACCTAAGAAGTTCTAATAAGGGATATAGAATAAGGCCCCTAATGCCCTAAGGAATTAGAATATCCTTCTAATCTCCCTAAATACTATAAGGCTATACTACTAATAAGGGAAGACCTGAGTTTTTATAATAATAATAGAATAGATTAATAAACTACTATAATTATCCCTAGATCTTAAGATTATATTACCTAAAAAGATCTATGATTTCTAAGATGTGTTTTCTACTAAAGAGGTAGACTAGCTCCCCCTATATAGGCCAGAGGATCATTATATTAAACTATAACCAGGGAAAAAGCTCCCCTTTAGCCCCTTATATAGGATGTCCTATAATAAGCTATTTATACTATATAAGTAGCTAGATAAGAACCTATAAAAAGGATTTATTAGGCCTAGCTCCTCCTTAATCACCTCCCCTATTTTATTTATATAGAAGCCTAATAGAAGCTTATAATTCTATATAGATTATTAGGCCTTAAATAATATTATAATAAAGGACTACTATTTATTATTACTAATTAAGAAGAGCTTAAATAACTTAGCTAATATAAAGCACTTCTCTAAGATTAATATTATCTCTATCTTTAATAATCTATAGATCTAGAAAAGGGAAGAATATCTAATTACCTTCTATACCTACTTTAGATTATATAAATCCTTAATAATATCTTTTAATCTTATTAAGGCCCTAATTATCTTCTAAAGATATATTAATTCTACCCTAAGAAGATATTTAGATCTATTTTATATTATATACCTTAATAATATCCTGATTTATAGCTAGATATAAGAAGAATATATTAAATACCTCTAATTAATCCTATAGGCCCTATAAGAGGTAGGCCTATATATTAAACCATTAAAATATAAGTTTTTTATTAAAGAAACCAAGTTCCTAGGCCTAATTATAGGATATTATAATATTTAAATAGACCTAGCTAAGATAGAAATAATAATTAATTAGAAGATATTATCCTATTTAATTAATATATAGGCCTTTCTTAGATTTAGAAACTTCTATAGATAATTTATCTATAATTATTCTAAGATAATAGCCCTATTAATATACCTAATAAAGAAAAGGATACCCTTTACTTAGGATTCTAAATATAAGCTTATATTTTAAAGATTAAAAGAAGCATTTATTATTATTCTAATCCTAATCCTATTTAATTAAACTAAGAAAATCATCCTTAAAATAGATACTTTAGATTATATATCTATTAAAATCCTCTTATAATATAATAATAAAGACCACCTAAGGCCTATAATCTACTTCTTTAAGAAATATAATACTATAAAGTATAATTATAAGATCTATAATAAGGAACTTATAATAATTATCTATTACTTTAAGAAATAATAATCTAAATTAGAAGGAATAATATCCCTAATTAAGATTATCTTAGATTATAAGAATCTAAAATACTTTATAATTATTAAACTACTTAATTAAAGATAGATATATTAATCTAAATTCCTCTTCTATTTTAATTTCTATATTACCTATTACCTAGGTAAATAAGGCATAAAGCCAGACTCCCTAATTAGAAGATTAGAGGATCTCCCTAAAGAGGGGAATAAGCACCTATACTATTAGAACCAGATAATTATTAAGAAGGAAAACTAATTCCTATTATCCCTAAGAGCTAAGATAATTTAAATATATAAAGGATAATTAAAGATATAATAACCTAAGAAGATTCTAGAACTACTAAAGAAAATCATCTAATTATTAGATAAAGGCTATTAATAGGATAATATATTAGATAGAATATTATAAGTACTCTAAGAAGGTACCCCCTAATACCCTTAAATTACCCTAATTAAATATATAAAGATCTAAGGAAAGCTATTATATTAGAAATATATCTATATCCCTAATTATAATCTACTAAAAGCTATCCTACTCTAAGCCTATTATAAGAGCCCTATAACTAGCTATTCTAGCTAAGCCTATATCTATAATCTAATCTTATATAATTACTATTAGCCTAGAATATTAATATATATTAAGAAGTAGATTAGGAATTATTATATTTATTATAGAATAAACCTAATCTAAGATATTAAATAGGATATCTTAAGGCCTTTATTAATCCTTAAATAAGCCTAATAAGATATATCTATAAATTTTATATTATATTTATTAAATAGCTAGGGCTATAATATTATACTTATAATAATCTATTATCTAATAAAGATAAGGCACTTTTTAATCTATAAGGGGATCTATAATATTAAAGATATAGCCTAACTTTACCTAAGAGATATCTAGAAGCTATATAGGCTACCCTAGATAATTATATCTAATAAAGGCCCCTAGTTTATTACCTAATTCTAGAAATAACTAAATAGATAATTCTTAATTAACTTATAACTATTTATAGCCTATTACCCTAAGATAGATAATTAGATAGAATAGATAAATACTTCCTTAGAATAATACTTATAAGCCTATATATCCTATTTATAAGATAATCAGGCTAAGTAATTATCTTTAGCTGAATTTATAGCTAATTCCTAGAAGTCTAAGACTATTAGTACCTCCTCCTTCTTTACTAATTATACCTTTTATCCTTAAATAGGATTTAAATCTATTATTATAATAAAGATTAACCTATTAATTAAAGATATAAAATAATTTATATAGAAGATAAATAATATCCTAGAATACCTAAGGATTAAGATTATTATTATTTAAGCCTAATATAAAGAATAAGTAAACTAATATTATTACCCTATTTAATAATATAAGCTAAGAGAGCTTATATAATTAGATTCTTAGAATACTAAGATCTTATACCTATAGAAGAAGCTAGATTAGAAGAATATCAGCCTATTTAAGATCTTAAAGGTATTATTATTATATATATATTAATTAGAATTATCTAATTCTATAAGAATATATCTAATCTTTTATATTAATCTTTTAAGACCTATAATTAATAATTACCTACTAGAATAATATTAACCCTAACCCCCCCTAATTAAGGTAGAAGGAATAGAAGAATAGGAGATTAAGGATATTATTAATTCTTATTAGGATTATTATAACTATAGAGGCCATACCTACCTAAAATATACTATTAAATAGACTAGATACCCAGACCTAATAGAGGTACCTACTAAGTATATTAAGAATATTACCTAGGTTATTATTAACTTCTACTACTAATACCTAAAGAAGCCTAGACCCTAGCTAATAAATATAGCTATCTTATAGGAGTTTAATTATAAAGGGGGGGATATTATTATAGCTTAGATTATAAAGAGATTAGGAGATCTATTTATCTTTTTATAGATTAATAAGAGATTATAAGGATTTACTTATCTTTCTATAGATTAATAGGAGATTATAAGGACCTACTTATCTTTCTATAGATTAATAGGAGATTATAAGGATCTATTTACCTTTCTATAGACTAATAGGAGATTATAAGGATCTACTTATCTTTTTATAGATTAATAGGAGGTTATAAGGACCTACTTATCTTTTTATAAATTAATAGGAGGTTATAAGGATCTGCTTATCTTTCTATAAACTAATAGGAGATTATAAGGACCCACTTATCTTTATATAGACTGATCCTATTAACTAATATAAGATATAATAAAATATAGAAACTAATAGAACCCCTAAATATAGCTCCTTAAGCTATATCTTATTAAAAGAGCCTACTTACTAGTTATTAGTACCTATTATAATAATAGAATCTATCCACTAATATATTCCTTATCTACTTACTACCTAGCTAAACTATAATACTATATAGCTATAACCTATTAAATACTAAATGCTATAATTACTTATCCTATTCCCCTAACCCTCCTTAGAGACAAGGTTAAATTTAAATAATAATATACTAAGGAACCTAATAAGTGGTTTAGCTACCTAAGTAATACCTATGCTTAGATAAAGGATTAAGTGACTAACTAAGCAGATACTAATTAGAAGCTAATTAAGCTATAAATCTAAATAAAGATCCTTTAAGAGGAGGTATTAATAGCCTAAAGAAATAAGAATATAGTTATAATATAAAGATTATAGATTAAGGAGAGGCTTAATACTAAGGAGAAGGAACTATTAGTAGTCTAGATAGAGCCTTATTAAGCTATTAACTTAGTCCTCCTTATTATAATAACCCTAATATCTTCAGCTACCCCTAACCCCTTAGCTAAGGTATTAATAGCTAAGACTCTAGAAGTGCCTCTACCTCTTATTACCTGATCTACTATTCTAATCTAGTTTTTAAAATAAATCCCTAATCCTAATAAGTTTAAGACTATTTATATAGACTTATATTACTTCTATAATACTATTATAGAGAAGCTAATTATTAACCTAGATTATTATCTAATTATTATAAGCTATATAGCCTATATAAATAGCTACTTAAATAATAAGGCCTATAAACTTATATAATCTTATTTCTCCTATAATATATATTACTTCTTAGATTATTATAAGATATTAAAGATATTATAGAAGGCTTATAAGGATCCTAATAAAGCCCAAATAGCCTACTAAAAGCTTAATACTATTAGGCAGAGGAACTAGGACTTTACTATATTTTTTGCTAAGTTCTAAAGCCTTTCCCTTAATAGTGGCCTAGAAGGAGATGCCCTAGCCCCCTTCCTTAAAAAAGCAGTCTTAAGAGAGCTATATAATATACTACTAACTAACCTACTACCTAATTATAAATATTAGACCCTTATAGAATACTTCTAGAACCTTAATATATACTTATAAGAATATTATAAAGGTAATTAATTATATTAGCACTATAATAAAAACCCTCTTAGGCTAGGCAGGGGCATAGGCTCCTAGGTATAAGAGGGGATAAATAGGAAGTCCCCTTTATCCCTAAGAGGCTATAGCCTACCCAAGGACCTGCCCACTAGAGACCCTATAGACCTTAGTAATTAATAGTGCCCCTAGAACCCTAACTACTAAAGAGAGAATAATTAGTACTTCTATTATAGCTTATCTATATATTATATCTATAGCTGCCTAGAACCTAATATATTCCCCTAATAATTCTATTCTGCTAGTATCCGCCTAGCCCTTGATTACTTAGCTAGCCCTCCTTATTCCTACTTGTGATTATATTACCCTGAAGACCTAGAGGGAAATAAGATAAGCCTATTCTAAGTTAGTACTAGGCTTACCCCTTAAAACATCCTATACCCTAGATTAGAATTTCTACTACTACTATCTATAGAATCCTTATTAAAGATAAAACCAACTAATAATCTAACCTAATAATATTATCTACTAAGTTAATCTAAGGATATAATCTTCTTATCCCTTCTTATATTATAATTAATAATAGGGTAAAGGGTAAGGGATTTATTAATAAAAGCTAAGCTAGGTCCTAGAACCTAATCCCTAAGCTATTATATATATTATTTAAAATTAAAGTATTTAATAGCTATCCTACTAAGAGTAGATCAATTACTTATTATATCTAAGCTAGGCTTTATATTATTAATTACTATTAGCAGAGTATAATATTCTATATAACCTAGCTAGCTAACTACCCCCTAGTATTAGAAATGCTATAATTAAAATAATATAATCCCTAGGTGGGCTTTATTGCCTATATACTTACCTTTAATAGCTAGTATTATTAGAAGTTCTATAATATTCCTAGTAGGCTTATAAAGACCTAGGCCCTATATAATATACTTAAGAAGTTCTAATAAGGGATATAAAATAAGGCCCTTAATACCCTAAAGAATTAGAATATCCTCTTAATCTTCTTAAACACTATAAGGCTATATTATTAATAAGGGAAGACCAGAGTTTTTATAATAATAATAGAATAGATTAATAAACTACTATAATTACCCCTAGATCTTAAGATTATATTATCTAAAGAGATCTATAATTTCTAAGATATATTTTCTATTAAAGAGATAGATTAGCTCCCCTTATATAGGCCAGAGGATTATTATATTAAACTATAGCTAAGGAAAAAGCTCCTCTTTAGCCCCTTATATAGGATATCTTATAATAAGCTGCTTATATTATATAAATGGCTAGATAAGAATCTATAGAAAGGATTTATTAGGCCTAGCTCCTCTTTAATTATCTTCTCTATTTTATTTATATAGAAGCCTAATAGAAGCCTATAATTCTATATAGATTATTAGGCCTTAAATAATATTATAATAAAGGACTATTACCTACTATTACTAATTAAGAAGAGCTTAAATAACTTAGCTAATATAGAATACTTCTCTAAGATTAATATTATCTTTGCCTTTAATAATCTATAGATCTAGAAAGGGGAGGAATACCTAACTGCCTTCTATACCTACTTTAGATTATATAAATCCTTAGTAATACCTTTTAGCCTTATTAGGGCCTTAGCTATCTTCTAAAGATATATTAATTCTACCCTAAGAAGATACTTAGACCTATTCTATATTATATACCTTAATAATATCCTGATTTATAGCTAGATATAAGAGGAATATATTAAATACCTCCAATTAATCCTATAGGCCTTATAAGAGATAGGCCTATATATTAAACCATTAAAATATAAGTTTTTTATTAAGGAAACTAAGTTCCTAGGCCTAATTATAGGATATTATAGTATTTAGATAGACCTAGCTAAGGTAGAAATAGTAATTAATTAGAAGGTATTATCCTATTTAATTAATATATAGGCCTTTCTTAGATTTAGAAACTTCTATAGATAATTTATCTATAATTACTCTAAGATAATAGTCCTATTAATATATTTAATAAAGAAAAGGATATCCTTTACTTAGGATTCTAAATATAAGCTTATATTTTAAAGATTAAAAGAAATATTCATTATTATCCTAATCCTAGCCCTATTTAATTAGATTAAGGAAATTATCCTTAAAATAAATACTTTAGATTATATATTTATTAGAATCCTCTTATAATATAATAATAAAGACCACCTAAGGCCTATAATCTATTTCTTTAAGAAGTATAATATTATAGAATATAATTATAAGATCTATAATAAGGAATTTATAATAATTATTTATTATTTTAAGGAATAATAATCTAAATTAGAAAGAATAATATCCCTAATTAAGGTTATCTTAGATTATAAGAATCTAAAATACTTTATAATTATTAAACTACTTAATTAAAAATAAATATATTAATTTAAATTCTTCTTCTATTTTAACTTCTATATTATCTATTACCTAGATAAATAGGGCATAAAACTAGACTCCCTAATCAGAAGATCAGAGGACCTCCCTAAAGAGGGGGATAAGCATCTACACTACTAGAGCCAGGTAATTATTAAGAAGGAAAACTAGTTCCTATTACCCCTAAGAGCTAAGGCAATTTAAATATATAGAGGATAATTAAAGATATAATAATCTAAGGAGACTCTAGAACTATTAAAGAAAATTACCTAATTACTAAATAAAGGCTATTAATAAGATAATATATTAAGTAGAATATTATAAGTATTCTAAGAAGGTATCCCCTAATATCCTTAAATTATCCTAGCTAAATATATAAAGATCTAAGGAAAGCTATTATATTAGAAATATATTTATATCCCTAATTATAATCTACTAAAAGCTATCCTACTCTAAGCCTATTATAAAAGCCCTATAGCTAGCTACCCTAGCTAAGCCTATACCTATAATCTAATCTTATATAATTACTATTAGCCTAGAATATTAATATATATTAAGAAGTAGGTTAAGAATTATTATACTTATTATAAAATAAACCTAGCCTAAGATACTAGATAGAGTATCTTAAGATCCTTATTAATCCTTAAATAAGCTTAATAAGATATATTTATAAACTTTATATTATATTTATTAAATAATTAGGGCTATAATATTATACTTATAATAATCTATTATTTAATAAAGATAAGATACTTTTTAGTCTATAAGGGGACCTATAATACTAAAGATATAATCTGATTTTACTTAAGAGATATCTAGAAGCTATATAAGCTACCCTAGATAATTATATCTAATAGAAGCCCCTAGTTTATTATCTAATTCTAGAAATAACTAAATAAGTAATTCTTAATTAACTTATAACTATTTATAGCCTATTATCCTAAGATAGATAATTAAATAGAATAGATAAATATTTCCTTAGAGTAGTACTTATAAGCCTATATATCCTACTTATAAGATGATTAGGCTAAGTAGCTATCTTTAGTTAAATTTATAGCTAACTCCTAGAAGTCTAAGACCATTAATATCTCCCTCTTCTTTATTAATTATATCTTCTACCCCTAAATAGGATTTAAACCTATTATTATAATAAAGGCTAATCTACTAATTAAAGATATAGAATAGTTTATATAGAAGATAAATAATATCCTAGAATACCTAAGGGCTAAGATTATTATTATCTAAGCCTAATATAAGAAATAAATAAACTAATATTATTATCCTATTTAATAGTATAAGCTAGGAGAGCTTATATAGTTGGATTCTTAGAATATTAAGATCCTATACCTATAGAAGAAGCTAAATTAGAAGAATATTAGCCTATTTAAGATCTTAAAGGTGCTATTATTATATATATATTAATTAGAATTATCTAATTCTATAAGAATATATCTAATCTTTTATATTAACCTTTTAAGACCTATGGCTAATAATTGCCTACTAGAATAATACTAACCCTAACCTCCCCTAATTAAGGTAAAGGGAATAGAAGAATAGGAGGTTAAGGATATTATTAATTCCTATTAGGACTATTATAGCCATAGAGGCTATACCCGCCTAAAATATACCATCAAATGGACTAGATACCTAGACCTAATAGAGGTACCTACTAAGTATATTAAGAATGCTGCCCAGGTTATCACTAATTTCCACTACTAATACCCAGAGAAGCCTAGACCCTAGCTAATAAATACAACTATCTTATAGGAGTTCAATTATAGAGGGGGGGGTATTATCACAGCTTGGACCACAGAGAGATCAGGAGACCCACTTATCTTTCTATAAACCAATAGGAGATTACAAGGACCCACTTATCTTTCTATAGACCAATAGGAGGTTATAAGGACCTACTTATCTTTCTATAGACTAATAGGAGGTTATAAGGATCTACTTACCTTTTTATAGATTAATAAGAGGTTATAAGGACCCACTTATCTTTATATAGACTGATCCTGCTAATTAATATGAGATATAATAAAATATGGAAACTAATAGAACCCCTAAACATAGCTCCTTAAGCTATATCTTGTTAATAGAGCCTGCCCACTGGTTGTTAGTGCCTATTATAGTAATAGAGTCTATCCGCCGATGTGTTCCCCGTCCACCCACTGCCCAGCCGAACCATGACAAGTGGTCCTCTATCTAATAATATTTCTACTAATAATCCATATATTAAGATAATATTTTATAAGAAAATATAAGAAAATTATTCTACTATTATAGCTTCCTAATATAATATAAAATATAAAAACTTTATAAATCTATCTATAATAATTAGAATACTATTATATTATTCTCCTATTATAAGATCTTATAATAAGGATAATTTAATAATAAAATCCATAATAATAGAATCCTATAATTATTTAATTATAAGTATTAGCTATAGTTCTTTATAAGGCTTATATTATTAAGCCTTGATTTTCTTATAAATATAATATTACTTAATTACTTCTTATATTATCTTCTTCATTCTAGGAAATATATATATTTCCTAGAGTAATACTAGGGTCTTATTAACTCTTAGGTATCTATATAAAGAGTATTTATATAATTCCTCTATTAGGGGTCTTATAAGACTTTTAGGTATATATATTTTATCTATTTACTTATCCTTAGGTATTTATTTATTAGCTAGGATAATATCTCCTAGTAGTTTATTTCTATTCTTAAGTCTATATATTTAGTGAATATATTTAGCTATTCCTTCCTTAGGCTATAATCCTTCTACTTAGAGCCTATAATCTCTATAATATCCTTAGGTAAAATTATCATCTCCCTTTATATCTTTAATATATTTCTATTATTCTTCTAGGTTCTTATTTTATATTTTATATATAGTAGAGCAGGGGCATTATAAGTATTTATTATAGATCTCCTTAATCTTTTATAATAGATTATTAATTATAAATATACTTAATATTACCCCTTATATTTATTCTAATAGTAGGTATTAATTATTATAATAGATCTATATTATCTTATATAATAGTAATATTAATATAAGTACTTTTCCTTATTTATTCCTTTATATAGGGTATTATTTATATTAATTTAAGGCCTAATTAATAAAATCTTCTAATAGCCCTAGTTTAAATAATTAATAATATTCTGGTCTAAATTATAATATTATTCTAATTATTATAATTTATTTTTATTATAAGTAGCTTTTTTTAGTTTTCTTAAAGAGTTATTTATTTATTATAATTTTCCTTATATTAAAATCTATTCTTTAATTAATAGTATTTACTTTTCTATTTTTAGTTCCTTTAATATAAATAATAATATAATTAAATTCTAATAAATATTCTATATAATATAACTATTTTCTACTAAGTTATTATATAATAGAGAAATATATAATATTCTTATAGTTAATAAATACTTTGATCTAATAATAATTTCCTAGGAGATAGTATTTAAATTCTTTAAATAGATTAAGTATTATTAAGAATTCCTTACTATAGATTAAGTAATTAAGTTCTATTTTATATAATTTATATAAGTAGAATATAATAGGGTAAAGGTTTCCTTTATTATTTTATTATTTAATCTATACTCCTAATATAAAGTCTAATATATCTATTTTAAGTTTAATTAATTATTTTAAATTAAATATCTTCAAAACTAGTTTACTAAGGATTAGATCTTTAATTTTATTAAAAGCTTCTTATGCTTTTAGTCCCTATTTAAATAGTTTATCTTTCTTTATAAGGTCTATTAATAATATTATAATTCCTCTAAAATTCTATAAGAATTATTAATAATAATTAATAAATCCTAAGAAGGATTATATTTCCTTAATATTTATTAATTCCTTTTAATCCTTAATTATTTTAAGCTTCTTTAGGTCTATTCTAATTTCTCCTAATAATACCTTATATCTAAGGAATAGGACTTTTATCTTATAAAACTTATTCTTCTCTAGGTTAATTAATAACTTAATATCTTATAATACTTATAATACCTTATAAATATATTCCTTATAATCTTCTTCTAAATTAAAGAAGATAAGGATATTATCTAGATAATATATTATAAATATATTTAGGTATTTATATAATATATAATTAATTATTTATTAGAATATTATTAATATATTAATAAGCCCTTAGGGTATAATTAGGTATTTAAATAATCTGAATTTTATTTAAAATATAATCTTCTATTTATATCTAGGTTTAATCTATATTAGGTTATATATTAATATTAGATCTAATATAATAAAGATCTTTTTATTTATAAGATAATCCTTTAGTTTATTAATTAATAATAATAATATTTAATCCTTAATTATAATATTATTAAGTTATTTAAAATCTATAATTAATTATAGTTTCCTATTCTTCTTTAATATAAATATAATTAAATATCCTACTAATAATTTTAATATTTAAATATAGCCCTTATATAATATATATTTAAAATATTCTTTAAGTATTTATAATTATATTTTATTAAGGTTATAAATAAGAAAGAACTTTAATAA
Source organism: Stachybotrys chartarum (assembly GCA_001021365.1). Taxonomy (NCBI): domain Eukaryota; kingdom Fungi; phylum Ascomycota; class Sordariomycetes; order Hypocreales; family Stachybotryaceae; genus Stachybotrys; species Stachybotrys chartarum. The sequence continues at coordinate 17,068 of LDEE01000051.1, forward strand.
AGTTCTATCTTTTAATTATATCTTATAATCCTATTCTATATATTCTAATAATCCTCTATTCTTAAGTTCTTCTATAAAGAATTACTTATAAATATAATATTATATAAGTATATCTTTTATTTATTTATTCTATTATTCTTCTTATTTTATTCTTTTAAGATCTTTATTAAGTTTTATAAACTATATTCTAAGTTATTATATTATTTATTATATATACTATTATTATTCTTAATATTTTTTATATCTTATACCTTTTAATAGTAAAGAGGGATTTTACCTCTATTATCCTTCTCTACTTAGTTTAATAGGAGGTTAAGATCTCTATTCTTTTATATTACTTTTATATTTACTAGCTATATTACCTTAGAAGGCTTATACCTAGCTAATATACTAGCTAAATATTAGGTTATATTTTAATAGCTATAGATATTCTAATATAATAATATATATTTTAATAAGTAAAATATTAAAATTAATCCCTTAATTCTTTTTTTTAATCTTAATTTTAAGGTAATTAATCTCTTTATTAATAATTCTATTATTATATCTAATTAGGGTTCTAATTATATTATTTAAGTTATATAGGTCTATCTTTTTCTTCTATAATAGCCTTAATTCCTCTACTATTTTAGGTTTAATAAAGTTATATTAGGCTTTACTATCTACTAATACTATTAGCTTAATTCCTTTAATTATTATCTTAATAGAAAATTCTATTTATCTAGGTAGTTCTATTTATAGAGCTCTTATTAAGAGTTATCTTCTCTTGCTCTAATTATCCTATAGTTCTCCTATAAGTAGTATATTCTATTTTTTACCTTATATTATTCTTAGATTTTCTTTATATTATAGATTCTATACTTAGGGTACTTATAGCCCTTATATATTCTGCTTTCCAGGTATTCCTTTAAGAATAAATACTTCTTTCTTACTAGGATAATAATATCTTCTTTAATTTATTATTCTATATAGAATTACCTAAGTTCTTTATTATAATATTATCCTATAATAAATACTCCTAATAATTATTCTAAATAATAATTATTAATAATCTTCTATAGTTTATATATTTAATAATTATAATTAAAATATAATATTAATATAATTTTATAATATTTAGGGTTTATTAGGGATAGTTCTAGCTTATCTTCTTCTACTTATATATATATAAGGTATATTTATCTAATTTTAATCTATTATATTATTCTTTTATAAATATAGAATATATCTTAATCTATTCTTTAATTAATATAAATATCCTAATATATTCTTATAATATATCTTATCCTTTATTATGCTTTTATAATTAAGCTCCTTATAATTATAAGTATATTCTTTTATATTTATATAGGTATATTATTAATCCTTTTTATTATATTATATAATAAGGTAAGTTTTATTTTATCCTCTAATTCTCCTAGAGTTTTAATAATATTATAATATTTTATATTAAGATTATTTATAATTTTATTAATTAGGTTTTATATCCTTCTATAGTTTTCTTTAATATTATAAGCTTCTTAATCCTATTTAGGTTTAATTAGCTATTAATCTAGGATTTTATTAAATTATTATATAATACCTTCTTTTATACTATTATAGGTGATCTATAATTTAGCTCTCCTAAGTATTATAATTCTTACTTTTCTATTAGGAGATACTTTTAGTGGTTTAGGGATCTTAACCTATCTATTATTTTTTATATCTCCTTGGTCTAAGAAATCACTTTTCTTATATATAATCCCTAGTTCTTATATTATCTTATTATATCTAATAACCTAGATATTATTATTAAAATAATCTTCCTTTATCTCTTCTAGCTCTATTATTTATTTATTAATAAATATAAAAAGTCTAATCCTTCTTTTTAAATCCTTAGATAGGTATTTAGAATAATATCTATTATTCTTTTTATCCTTATAGGCTAGGTAATTATTATTATAGTATATTATCTAGTAGAGGCTATTATAAGGTATTAGGGGCGTTTTCCTATATTTGCTTATAAGGTGCCCCTCTTCCTTCTCTACTAGGCATTAAGTCCTTATATTTATATTCTTATTCTTACTTCCTTAGTGGATTATATATATATTATTATAATATAATATTTAGTATAATTATTAATATTCCTTGATCTTTTCTAGGTCTATATTAGGCCTTAGGGCAGGTTATACCCTAGTTATTATAATTATCCTTTATAATCCATTATTACTTCTTCTACTTAATACCCTCTAAAATGGTTTCTTAGGTATTATATACTTCCTAGTAAAGTATCCTAGTTCTTTATAATTATAATAATTAAGGTCTTTATTATATGGTTTCTTATTAGCTTTTAGGACTCCTATTTCTATAGGTCTACTATAGGTCCCCTATAATATGTTTCTATTAGCTTATAGTCTCTCTTAGTTAAGTATATACTTATATACCTAGGTATTTCCTTATCTAGGGTTCTTAGTAGCCTTCTACTTCCTTTAATTATACTATTAATTATTAATCCTAATTATTATTACTATATATTTATTAAGTATATTAGGCCTATCTTCTTTATAGATTTTATCCTTAATATCCTCCTTAAGTCCTTTATAGAAGAGATTTATTAGGGGTTTATTATTCTAATCTAGTTATAAGGTGTAGTATTAGAACTCTATATAGTAGATTAATATAGTGCCCTTCTATATAAGCTCTTTGAGTTTTTATAAGGCTTTATATATTTTATTTATGCTTTTAAATACCTCCCTTAGAATAACTTCTATATTATCCTAGTCTTTAAAGATCTAATTAGTTTGTTTATCTTAATCTGCCTTATTTTCTTCTCTAAGGTAGTCTCTCTTAATTAGTTTAAACTAATATATTATAATCCCCTTTATTAATCCTATTATAAATAGCACCTTACTCTAAGTACTAGCTATTATAATAGGAAAAAACTTAAAGTATTCTTTATAATCTATAATAAACTATTAAACATCTATAGGGTTTCTATTAAACGGGTTAGGCTTTATTATAGCCTAGTATA
>LDEE01000051.1:27032-46871 GCA_001021365.1 Stachybotrys chartarum
AATAAGAATCTTAATATTAATCTTTATTTATCCTTTAAGGTAATATTACTTATAGGATTCTTCTAGATTAATAATCCTATTAATAGGATTATCTAATTATAATAAAGATATACTAGATTCTCTAATTATAATTATATCCCTTAGGTATTACCTTCTTTTCTTATCTTAATACTCTTTATATACTAATCTAATATAAGCCTCTAGCTTATCTTCTACTAGAGTAAGATAATTAGGGGTTTTAATTACCCTTATTATCTATATTAAATTAATCTATTCTATAGCTTCTCTTTCTTAGGATTTTAATTATAATATAACTACTTCCTTATTAATAGATACTATCTATATTATTACTTCCTTTACTAGGTCCTCTAATCTATTAAATATATTAAGAGATTAATACTTATAAGATTATAATATATATATAGAGGAGATAATAGGGTAAGTAATTAATATAATAGCCCCTAGTTAATAGTTAATATATTATAGAGATATAGATTAGAAGTAGCTAAAGGTAGGGGTCTAATAATATAGGAATTAATATCTGCTCCTTTAACTTTACTATTTAAAATACACTTTTATACCAGTTTAGGGATTACCTACCCTATTATAACCCCATTAGAGGATCATTATAGGGTCACTATATCTCTATCTTATAATAGAGAGTGCTTCCTACTTCTATATACTATCCTTAGTATAATTAGTATTCTTTATATTATTATAGGGTAGCTATTATATTATAGTCCCTTTACTAGCTCTAATAAGTATATTAGTTTTATTTACCTACTTATTATTAAAGGGTGAAAAATGCCCTATAGCTAGCTAATTAGGGCTCTACTTTTCTTATTGAACTTCCTTATTAAATTAGGTATTAATTCTCCTTATCTTTATAATTTAATAGAGCTTAAGTTACTTAGAGTAATACCCCCCTAGGGTATTATAGTTATAAGTATCTACTAATAGCTTAATAGCCCTATAGTATAGCTAATATTAATAATCCTTATTATTTCTCCTTTTACTTCTTCTTATGATTTTAATATGGTATGCCTTAATAATAGGCTTTGGGCCTATTTATAATTTTCTCTACCTACCTTACTAGCCTATAGCTTCTTAAACTCTTATAGTTCCTTATACTTATAATAGCTTTTCTCTTTTATAATATATATATATTAGTATATTATTTTATATATACTTATCTAATTATTATAGCTTTACTTATAATTATTATTATATATACTATTTAATTATTATTAATCCTTATATAGATTCTACTATCCCCTTAAATTTAAATTTATATTATTTAATATATAAGTATAATCCCTTGATTTTAGTTTATATTATTGCTTTATTATATTTTAGGTATAAGAGGATTATAGCTAATAGATATTAGGCCTTAAGCTTTAAAGCCCTATAATAATACCTAAGCTTCTCTAATTATAAAGCCCTTATTAAAAATAGCTATTAAAAGCCTAAAGGTGGTTATTAATTTGCTTAATAATACTTTATAAGTCTAATTATTCTTTTTAAGTATATTTAATGCCCTTTAGCTTATTATATATATTTAGCTCCCTTATAATATAGTAGTAGCTAATAGAGGCTTCTAGTTAGGCTATTTATTATAAATGCTACCTTTAGTATTATTTAACTTGGATATCTAGTTCCCTGATTCTGATTTATTATTAGGATAATAATTATAAGTTTCCTTTAAAGTATTTTAATTATTATAATCTAATAGTATATATATTATATAATTAAATTAATTAAATATACTTATTATTATAACTATAATAAGCTTTATAAACTTCTCCCTCCTTCTTAATATTTAAATATTAATACCCTTATTATTATTATAAATAATAATAAGATATCTCCTATAAGTTATTATATTACTAATATAATACTACTAATTTACTTTCCCTTTACTATTAACTTACTCTTCCTAAGGCTATCTTATTAAACTTTAAATATAGGCAAAGAAGATTATTAGGAGTATAAAAGTAAAATTAGATAAAGCTAAGTAATATAATAATAATAAGATTATTATTAAGGAGAAATATTATAGCTATTATCTTATTAAGGCTTAGGTTCTTATTATTATTAATTAGATTAATATTAATTAGAGTATTATATTTTCTCTTTAAATCCTAATTAATATTTATTATAAGGGGATAAGTTTTCTAGGTTAGTATATTATCTTCTCTTATAAGCTATTAATAAGCTATTAGAATGGTCTTAATATAATTCTCCTAGATTCTCTTCTATAATACCTAGGTCCCTTTAGCTACTCTAGAATCTATATAATTAGTAGCTTTAAGAATATTATTTCTAAGTAATTAGATAATAAATCTAGTGATTTAGATAAGGAGGTTAATAATAAGGATAATAAGGAGGTGATTATTGCTTCTGATCCTATTAAAAATGTGGCTGGTGTTAATAAAATAGTTATAATTAAAGTAATAGAAGCTAAGTACTATACTTCCTAGTAATAAGGTAGATATAACCTTATAGCTATAGTAGTGATTTAAGATTCATTTTATTAGCTAGGTAGACATTGAAAAGATTCTTACTTTGATCATTAATTACTTTTAGCCCTTCTTTTATCTTCTCTAAAACTAAACTCAGATCTTTTAAGGTTAAATTAGAAGCTCTTAGCTTTACTTCTAACTCCTTATCTTATTAATGCCTTATTATACTAAGGCTATACTTAAATAATTCTCTTATTATTATCCTAAAATCTAATCTATTTTTCTTTTCTTTCTAGTTCTAGCTTAAGATAATAAGGCTACTTTCTCCTTATATTCTTTAATATAGCCTCTATTATTAAAATCCTTTATTAATACTTAGGAATCCTTACTTTATTTATATCCTTTCTACTTAACTAAATATTATCTTTTTAACCTTAGGCCCTTATAATTTAAAATCCTCTCTATTTTATATATCTCTTCTATAATAAAGGGATAATTAAATAGCTCTATAAATATTATATTACTATTAATAAGTAGCTCTAAGTAAATAATATTAAATATATTATAAATATATATTAAAGTTAGTAGGTGGATTTTATAAGCTAGGCTATAGTGTCCTATTATTTCTATAATTTCATAGGGTCTAATATACTTTGCTTATGGCTTATAGCTAGGTTATTATAAGTTAAGGTATCTTATTGAAATTAATACTTAATTCTTTATTTTAAATTTTATGTCTTTATATATCCTATTATAGTACTTTATTACTTACTCCTATGAATATAGTAATATCTATATAGTTACTTGCTATTTATTGGTTATATACTATGCTCTTACTTTGCTATCTAGGTCTAACTTTTCTCTAGTTAATTATAGCTAGGTAGGTACCTATAGATTATATCCTAGTAATATATATGCTAGTAATACCTTAGTGGCTAAGTGATATACTATATTATATATGAACTAAGCTAGATGTAATTTATATGCCTAATTGTTTTATGCCTTATAATAATAGGCTCTTAAATAATATTCTATATCCTAGTTCTATCTCTTTATTTAATTATCTATTTATAGATAAAAAGTTATATTAAGTTATTACTTATAACCTAATAAATAGTAGAATATTTATTAATAATCTAATATAAAGATTCTTATCTAATTACTAATAATATCCTTAGGTATATTATATAGCTTAAATATATATTTAAGTAGTATATCTATTAGTCCTTTATTAATAAGATGCTTTATTATAGGGATATATAATAAATACTTTATTAGCCTATTTATAATAACTAAAATTATACTTATATTATAATCCCTATAGATTATTTTAAATAAATCTATAATTATATCCATAGATATTTCTTCTTAGGGCTTACTAGGTACTAGTAATAGTACTAGGATACTATAAGGTTAATAATATCTTGCCTTTATTATCTAATAACTATAGCATATTTGGATATAATCCCTTATACCTCTTTTCATACTAGGCCAGTAGAAACACTACTAAAGCCTAGTAATTATTCAGCTAACTCCCTAATAATTAGCTACTAGGTTATTATAAGCAGCCTATAAAATCTCTATGTATATTCTAATAGGAATATAAATCTATCCTTTAAAATATACTAGCTGATCTTCATTAATAACCTAGCTATATTCTTATTATTTCTTCCTAGGGCAATTATATTAATCTACTCCCTGGTTCTATAATAAGAATTCATCTATAGCTTAGGCTTCCTATAAAGCATCTTCTAATGTTTTATTAAGTAAGTTAATAGGCAACTCTATAGCTAGAATGCTGCTTATTGATGACTCTGTTTTAGCTATAGAAGGATCTCTTTAGGTTTACCTATTATCTAATTCTATAGAATCTGGTTCCTCCCCTTAGACTTATTCTTCTTCACTACTATTAGGCTATAATAATACTACCTACTTGCCTTAAAGTTACTATAATCTTCTTCTTCTTTTATATAATAATTCTAATATATCTATTATATCCTAAAGGGGCCTTATCCTTAATAGTTTATAATGATTATTTTGCTCTAATACTATATCCTTATAGTATAGTAAATTCCCTGTTTTATTAGTATTAATCTCCTTATTATAAGGAATAAATCTTTTAAGGAAATTACTTAGCCTTATCCTCCTTCCTTTATTAATCTTATCTTAATTTCTATAATCTAATCTATGTAATAGATTATCCGCGATATTACTATAACCTAGCTAATATTTAATCTTAAAATCATATAGAGCTAACTAGTCTAATAATAGTGCCTATTTTATAAATAGCTTTATCTTTCCTACTAAGTAGCTATAATTTAAATAATCTATTTAAACTACTATCTTCTCTTTTATATAGGCTATATAATATCTCTAAATCTAGAAAGCCTCTACTATTACTAATAGCTCTTTATCTAATATAGGATATTTAAACTATAAGGGCCCTAACTTCTTAGATATATATACTACTAGATACTAGTATCCTTATTATAATTATAAAAGTATTATATTAATAGTAAAGTCTAATATATTTATATTAATTCTTATTAATGCCCTAATAATATATTATACTAGTACTAGTTCTTCTATAAAATATTACTTTAATAGTTAAAAAGCTACTTTAATACTAGGTATAAGCTTAAATTATTTCCTAGCTCCTTTCTTTATAAGATTAATTAATAATACTATAATCTTATTATAGTTCCTAATAAACTGCTAATAGAATTATATAAATCTAATGAATATCTAGATATCCTTAGTATTACTAAGTATTAGCTAGTCTCTTATTATCTTATAATATTCTTATTCTATATAGATTTTACCTGGTTTTATTAGGAATCCTAGGTAATTAATTTACTATACTAAGAATTTATACTTTACTAAATTAATATATATATTAGCTATTTATAGTTATTCTAGTACTTATTAAATATATTTTAAGTATTCTTCTAGATTATAATTATAGATTAGAATATTATCTAAGTATATAATATATATAATATTAATAAGATTATATAGGATATTATTAATATATTCTTAGATTATAGCTAGGGTATTAATAAGTCTAAATAATATAATTAGATATTTAAAATAGCTATAATAATATCTAAATCCTATTTTCTACTTATCTCCTTTATAAATATATATCTAATAATATACTTTAATTAAGTCTAATTTAATAAAAACTATAGCCCCCTTAAATTAATCTAGGATCTTATAAATTAATAGAAGCAGGGCTTTATTCTTTTAAATAATCTAATTTAATATATAATAATTAATATAAAGTTATAGCTTATTATTTTTCTTTAATATTAATAATACTAGAATCCTAATAGGATTAATAGATCTTTAAATATAACCTAATACTAATATCTAGTTTAGATATTCTTATAGAACCTCTAGCTTAGATATTATTAATAAGTAGATAGATCCTTAAGATAATATAGCTCCTTTATTAAGTTTAATTATATATACTCTTCCTTAGAGAGGAGCTAGCTTAATTACTTCCTTATTATTAAAAATATCTAGGAAATTATAATATTCCTATAATATGCTTTTCTTTGCCTCTATATTATATTCTACTAAGTTCTCCTTAAATACTAGTATTACTTAATTACCCTGCCCTTATTACTTAGATACTTTAAGGTGCCTAATCTTCAGATTAGCTCTAAATAGCCCCTTTAACTGCTTAGGTGCTGCTTCTTCAAGGTAATTATACTACTCCCTTAGTATTACCTTATAATAATTATATTACCCCCTTAATACTATTACTTTAGGATACTTATATTATCACTCTAATACTACTACTGTGGGTTCTACATATATGTCTAGTGAGTATGGTCTGAATGAGTGCTCTATAGCTATCGCTGATTCAGCGATAGCTCTAGAACACCTATTTAAGCCGCACCCGATTCTATAGCTAGCTCTATAATCAATACTAATATAAACTAATCTTTGATTATATACTTTTATGCATAGAAGAAAGGCCTTCTAATACTGATCAGTGGTTATATTATAGCCATAGATTAGCTATAAAGAAGAGATAAAATACTAGTTATTAAAGGCAGACCTATTCCCCCTATTAATAATGGTTTTATGCTTAAAGTTATCCTAGAACCTAAGAGCTGATCTAAGTCCATTTAATGGTTTTATATAATTACTTTAAATAGTGCACTATTCTACTGGATATATTCTTGCCTAGAACTACTATTTAAAAGAATATTATATTATATAAATACCTAGAAGAAGGCTTTTAGTACTTCTTTATAATAAGAATTACCCTTAATATAGGGAATACCTTATAATATTCCTTATAAAACTTCCCTTTTATAAGATATTAGAAAAGGGAAAAGATAATAATTAAAAGGAAAAGAGAACTATAAACTATCCCTTAAAACCCCTCTTTAAATAAAGATTATATTAATAAGAATAGATCCTATAGAGATTATTATAAGAATCCCTAAATAGGGTATTATTAATAATTTAATTATCCTTATTAACTTTAATTAAATTATATTAGTAAGGGTATAATAGGATAATCTATTAATTCAAAATAACCCTCTAATAAATAAGCCTAATATAAATACTATTATAGCCTAGTATCTTTATAATTATACTTATCCTAATCTATATAAGTATAACCTTCTAAATAAGTTTATATCTAATTTTTAGGAATGATCTATAGATTAGATTATTATAATCTATAAGGATATTATATTTAAAATTAAATAGATCTTATAAAAAGGAGGGATCTATATAGGTAGTCTTTATAATAGTATTAGTAGATTATTATTAAGAGTTATATTCTATAAGAGATTCTTAGATTAGCTATATAATAATAAGTTCTTATAGATAGCCTTTAATAAAGGATTATAAGTAGAACTTAAATAAAGGAATATATAAGAAAGAAGATATAAAATATCTATATTAATATTATCTACCTAAGGAAATAGAATAATAATCTTAATTACTAAACCTATTATTATAAAGATTAGAGTAATATAATTAGATATAAACCCTATTAAAATACCTTTTTAATATATTAATATTCTAATATAATAGATAAAAGAGAAAAGGGGAATATTACTCTTTTTAATAATTAACTAATATAATAATAATAATCCCTATATAGATATATTATTATATATAAATATTAGATTAGAGGTAATCCCTTATTAATAGCTTATTATATTTATAAAGCTATATAGAGATAATTAGTAGTTTATAGGATAAGTATATAATATATTTAATATAAAAGTAAGAATCTTCTTATATATTTATAAATCCTATAATATTAAGCCCTCTAGATTTAAGGATATATTTAAATAAATCCTAAAAAAGGATACTTAGGAATATTAATTTAGAGTAATCTCTAAATAAGATATATTTAAATCTACTTATTTTAAGCTAAAATAATATTTTAATACTATTATAAATAAGTAATACTATTATTAGGATTAGACCTAAATAACTATTACTTTAATATAAGCAGATTATAATAATAAAGATCTTACTCTAAGAGAATTCCTTTAAAAGGTATTTAATATATTAGGTAAGATATAAAAGGCCCTTAATACCTACTTCTAAGATAATAATAACCTTTAAATAGTAATTTATAGAATATATACTAATATTAAGGAACTTAAATTAATCCTAATAGGCTATATAGAGAATATAGAAGTCTTAATATAATACTTAATAATAATCCTAAATTTAAAACTTTTAAAATAGCCTAATTAGAGCTTACTTATTCTAATAATAAATTATAATATTAAACCTAATAATATATTTTATATAGACTATAAATATTATATAGCCTTTAAACTAATATTTAGAATATAATAAGAGATAATATAAGATTAGCCCTTTTAAAAATACTTATTTAATTAAGATTAAATACTATAAATAACTAATTTACTATACCCTAAAAAATAATATATTATATATAATCATATTAACTACTAATTAATAAACCACCCTAAGTAATATTTATTAATATACTATTAATTCTAGACTAAAATACTAGATAATAATAAGGATTATAATAATATCTTTATTATTAATAGCTTTAAAGAATAGATTTAAGAAGAAAAAAGAAAGAATAAATACCTTAATATTACTAAATATACTAATATATAAGATAAAACTAGACTAGAAGATAATCTTAATAGATAATACCTTATCCAATTCTTATAAAATAAGGTATTTATATATTCTATTAATAAAGGAAATCATAAAATACCTAAATAGAAGAATAATCCTATATATTTCATTATCTAGGATAAGTATCTCTATAGTTTCCAAGGAATTATACCTAATATAGGTATTACTAAGGTATTAACCACTAGAGAACCATAATATAGAGTACTCTAGAGAATTAACCCTTCTATTTAACTGGATTAAATAGTATATATAATTATAATCAACTTTAGAAAAGGATCTATAAAATTAATTAGATTAATTAATATTAAAATATACTTTAAATAGATTATATTCTTTATTATAATATCTAAAATATTATTTCTTTTATATCTTAAAGATATAAATTAGCTTAGAATAAAGCTTTATAATATTATTAATAAACTAATATATACTAAAGATAATATTTATATCCCTATTATTTAAAAATAAGGATATTTATAATTCTTTCTAGAATATATATTAATAATATAAATAATCTATTTAATTAAATTAGAATTAAAATATCTATATAAATGCTTTAATTACTTATCTATAGACTAATTATATAAGCTCCTAATTAGTACTAGGTATTTAGATATAAATAAGGATATTATAATAAATATTAAATAATTTTATTACTATTATTAAGTTTATAACCCCTCTTTATAATACTTTAAGTTTATATTTTATAATAAAAAGGAATTTAATTATAAAATTATTATTAATATTATCTATATTATAAATAGAAGATTAATCCTATATATTATTAATATAATAATAGGGTTTTAAAATATAATATTCTTATTAAATATATTAATATTAATAATCTAAGAAGTCCTTAAATAAATCTAGATAGATATATATTTAGGATTACCTAATAGAATTATATATAATACTAGAATATAATTTAATATTAATTACTTTTAATCTAAGATTAGAATTATTAATTTAGAGTATAAATAGGTTCTAATTAAAGTATATTAATTAATTAATAAGATTAAGAGATATTATATATCTCTAAAATATATTTTTAATATATTATATAAAGAACTTAAGGATATAATATCTAAAGAGGTAATTCTATAAATAGCTATAAAAGCTATTAATAATATAATAGGCCTAGATAGCCTTATACTAATATTATTAATCTTTAGGGTATATCTAAGGATAATCAGTTTATTATTACTATTAAGAATAATAGTTTAATATATAAAGATAATATAGATTACTATAAAAGTATTATATATATAGAATATAATTAATTTAACTGTATATATATTAAATATATAAAATAGCCTAGATATAATAGATATACTTATATTATTATTCTAAAGTAAAGTACTTATTTAAAGAGAAAAGATATAATAGTCTAAATTATATTAACTTATCTTAAATAATATATATAATATTATTATTTAGACTAATAATAGATTAAAGACCTTTTAATCTATATATATTAAACTATATAATAAAGACTAATAATACTCTAAAATAGTATAATAGAGTAATACCTCTCCTATACTATATAGAAGAGGTAGACCATAAGGTATAAAAAACAAACTAAAGTCTATTAAAGAGTAATTTCCTTAAGAGCTTAAGGAGGATAATCCTACTAAAGATATATTCTTTAATATATTCCTTATATAATAGGAGGTATATATACTTAAGGTTATTATTTAATTATATATTAAAGGAATTATTATAATATTAGGAGATCCTTTTAAACTATCTATAAAAGTAGAAATTAGATAATTATAAGATTAGGGTATCTTTAAATTTAAGTAGTTTAATCTATATATTTATTATAGATGTATATTTAATATATACCTTATATATAAGATCAAAGGGATTTTAATATAGCTATATAAAAAGAGCAGGCTTATTATATAAGGCTATAATAATAAGAGGAAGAAGATAATCCTAATCTAATCCTTAATAATCTAATAATATAATATTTACCTAATATTAATAATTATCCTAGCTTTATTAAAATCAGGATATTATATTCTAATTATTAGGGATATTACTTAAGCCTATTTATAATTAAAGATTATTTTATAGTACCCTATTTTTATAAAACTGCCTTAAGACCTAGTTTATAAATACTCCTTAGGTATAATTATATATATAATTAAGCTATTATATAGAATAGTAGAATTAGGTATATACTAATATAGGATATACTATTTATATCTTTTAAAGAACCTAAAGATAAAGATATTTATATATAATAGCTATCTTCTAATTATAAATAAAGATATAATTGGATTTAATATTATTAGAATATAAATAGATAATATATTAGGTCTATTTAACCTAGCCCTTATAGATAAAGAAGAATAATAATTATAAATAGCCTAATTATAAGCAAAGCTAAGGAATCAGCTTTCTAAGAGCTATAAATTAGATTTTAATAGTAGAAAGATAAACCTATAAGGCCTAAATATATTACTTACCTAAAAAGGGCAATCTAAGTAGCTTAAATAAGTTAACCTCTCTAATAAGGAGAGAACATATAAAGCCCAAAGAGTATATAGAGCCTAGATTATTAATATTATATAATTAGAAGCTTTATTTAATCTCTTTATAATAGCCTAATTATAATAGGATCCCTTAGATAAGGATTATAAAAAACTTAATATAAGGATTATATAATAAATAGCTAATCTAGAATATAGATTAAAATATATATTACTTAATATAGAGAATCTAAAGCTATATATTTTTATAGATAGCTTATTTACTAATTATAAGGATATAAGTTCTTAAATTAGTTTCCTTATTACCCTAGGAAATAAGATAAGATAAGAAGATAACTTATTAATATTTAAGATAATAAGAAACCTCCTATATTAATTATTAATAAAATATAAATATATTATATAAAGTATTTTAATATTAGAAATATATAATATAATTAAAGAATTTAATCTAAATATTATATTACTAAGTATACTTAAGATAATTACTTTAAGCCTTAGCCTATTAGATATATTACTTATTATCTATATAGATTCCCTATTATTCTATAAATATCTAATTAAACTAGGTATAATAGTAGAAAAAAGGCTAATAATTAATATTATAATATTATATTAATTATATAAATATTATAAAATAATAAAGATCTATTAGATTAATAATAATAATAATCTAATTAATATAATAATAAAAGATAAGCTAAATAATATCTTAAGAAAACTTATTAATATAAATATATTATAAATATAGATCTAGGATAATATTTAATACTTAAATATTATAAAAATAAAATAATAAAAATACTCTATTTTTATTTTATTATTTAATTATATATTTTATTAATCTATTTATTTTAATTATTTATTTAATTAATTATTTTATTTAATTATTTATAATAAGGATATTTATAAGGAAAGCTCTCCTTAAAGGAGAGCTTATTCTATTACCTTATATATATATAATTATTATAAAAATACTAAATACTTAAAGATCCTATTCCTACTTAAACCTAAAATACCTTATTAATCTAAAACTATTATCTAAGATAATCTTCTAATCCTCTATCTTCTTATCCTTATCCTCTACTAAATCCTTAGATTTACTTAAGCCCTTAGATTTACTTAAACTCCTAAATTCCTCCTAATTAAAGATATTAGCTTAATTAGCTAGTTTATAAAGAAGATATTTTATATCTTTAGGGATTAATAGAGTATCCTCTAATCCCTTATATTAAATATAAATATATAATTAATTAAAACTATTTATCTTTATTAGGCTCTTAGCTATATATTAGATAATAATTATATATATTAATTTATATTATTTTATTATTTTAGGGTACTTATTAATAATAATATTAATAATAATTATCTTATATTATATAATAATATTCTCCCTAAAAGGTAGAATAATAAGAAGGATTAATATATACTTTATATTACCCTTAATATATCTAATATATTAAATATTAATAGTATACCTAATATAAGAATTATTATTCTTATTAGATATTATTAATTATATATAATAAATATAAGGAATATCCTTAATCCTATAATATAATATAATTAGAAATATTAATCTAGGATATATAAGGAAGGGTATTTACTTAGTAATCTATTTATTAAGATTAATCTACTTCTCCTTTTATATTATTATAATAAGTACCTTTTATTTTTCCTTTAAGGCTTATTTAAGGATAATTATATCTACTAATAATAGCTCCTTTTATATTATATCTAGGGTATTAGAATATAAAATATATAAAAATAATAAGATAGAATAATATATAGGAAGTAGATACTCTTATAAGTATTATAAGGGTATTATTAGAAGATATTATTATATTTATAAAGGATTTAATAAAGATAGGATAAGGATATATTTATTTATTTTAGTAATTTAATTATATTTAAGTATTTTAATAAAAGAAGGAAAGATTATTAAATCCTAAGGAATAATAATATCTATATACTTATAGGTACTAGTATATATAGACTATTAATAACCTACTTATAGCTATTATTATAATAATATAAAAAGCTAGCCTATATATAATAATTAGAATAATTAAAAGGAAAAGTAGGTTATTAATATAATTATAAAAATATAGATTATATACTTTAATAAATAATTAGGATTAGTAATTTAATATAATTAATCTTAGTATATATCCTTTTATATATTATTTAAGGGAATAGAATAATAAATAAAAAATCACCTATATAGGTTCTATATATATATCTAGTAAGTATAATCTAAATAAGTACTTTATAGCTATTACTAATTCAATAATAGCTCTAGAATACCTATTTAAGCCGCACCCGATTCTATAGCTAGCTCTATAATTAATACTAATACGAACTAATCTTTGATCATATACTTTTACACATAGAAGAAAGGCCTTCCAATATAAATACTAAATACTATAATTACTTATTCTATTCCCTTAACCCTCTTTAAAGACTATATTAAAATTAAATAATAATATACTAAAGAACCTAATAAGTAGTTTAGCTATCTAAGTAATACCTATGCTTAAATAAAGGATTAAGTAGCTAATTAAGCAGATACTAACTAAAAGCTAATTAAGCTATAAGTCTAAGTAAAGATCCTCTAGGAGGAGGTATTAATAATCTAAAGAAATAAGAATATAATTATAATATAAAGATTATAGATTTAGGAGAGGCTTAATATTAAGGAGAAGGAACTAATAGTAGTTTAAATAGGGGCTTATTAAGCTATTAATTTAATCCTCCCTATTATAATAATCCTAATATCTTTAGCTATTTTTAACCCCTTAGCTAATAACTAGATTATAATAATAGCCTATTAAAGGCCAAGGGATAATTCTTTAAGGAAGAAAATAAGGAACTTACCCTAATATAATTTAACTTAATCTTATATATTATTATACTAGAAGCAGATAACCTAGAATTAATCCATATAAGAATTATAATAGTAAATAGAGCTATAATACCCTCTAATATAAACCTATAGGATAAGGGTAAGACCTTTACCCTAAGGCCTAGTAATATAACTAGATATTATAAAAAAATCTAGGTTCTAAGGGAACTATAAGAAGCATTAATCTAGGAAATCTATAAAGGAAAAATAGGTGGATAATAAGGAATTTAATAAATACTTAAGTAAATCTAATAATCCTATAACTACTTTAGGCTTAAGTAAGATATTATTAAATTTATTAATAATTATAACCTCTATAAGAAAAGCAAGGTAAGTTAATATAAACTATATAAAGAATTAAAACTTATATTAATATTAACTAAACCTTAGGAATTAATAGTAATAAACTTTATTATAAAGCTTTTATTATCTAAGGACCTTATAATAGGCTATAAGAATAATAGTATTCTAATTATTATTAATAGACTTATAAAATTCATATACTTTATTAGGTACTAAGAAGCTATAAATATAAAAACCTTAGTAGCTATATTCCTATAATATATTATAATAAACTAAGGACTACCTAAAGAAATTATTACTAATAGAGGAATAACCTTTACCTTAAAGTTTTAATAAGGATTAATAATATAATTAGATATTAACTATAAGCTAATAATAGCCTATTACCTATAAATAAATAGATAAATAGAATAACTAAACTAAATCTTAGAATAATACTTATACTATTATATTAACTACTAGTAAGATAATTAAGTAGAACTATTATTAGTAGTATAACTAAGCTATAATAGTTTATTAGTAGAATCTACTAAGATTATACCCTATTATACTAATATAGATTATAAAGTTAATCTTAGATAAGAAGTATTATTAGGATTATTTAATAATAAAGCTATATTAAAATTAAATAAAATTAGAAAATTATATAAAGAAATATAATAAGAACTATAATTTATCTAATAAAGATAAGCAAAATATTATAACTAGAAAAGATTAAAGGGATTAATCTTCTAGGAGAAAGAGATAATCTACCTATTATAAAAAAACATTATAATATAATAATTAAGTAATAAATTAGATCTTAAAAAATTAGAATTATTTAAAATCCTAGAAAAAATCTTAGATATTAACTATAAACTATTACTTATACTAATAATAGGAATCTACCTAATATTTTATATCTTATTATTTAAAAAAGTATTAGAAAATATAAAAGAAATATAAGATATTATTATTATATTACCTATTAAAGGGGAATATATAATAGAAGCTATCTTAGGAGAATATAAATATAAAGGAGAAACCTAATATAAGGTTAAATAATTAGACTACTTAGACTTAGAAACTATATAAGAACCTATTAAATATCTCTAGAATATTTAGTAGAAGCTATAATAGTACTAAAAATAATAGTAGAAGAACCCTTAGAATAGTTAAATATTAATTAATTTATAATATTAAAGCCCTCTAAGAGCTAAATATCACCTACTACCTATTACTTCCTAGTAATCCTATCCTTAGAATCTAACTTAGCTATCCTATAAGTAAATAACTTAGTGTTAGAAGGCCTTTCTTCTACATGTAAAAGTATATGGTCAAAGATTAGTTTATATTGGTATTAATTATAGAGCTAGCTATAGAATTAGGTGTGGCTTAAATAGGTATTCTAGAGCTATTATTAAATTAGTAATAGCTATAGAGCATTTATTTAGATTATACTTACTAGACATATATATAGAACCTATATAGGCGATTTTTTACTTATTATTCTATTCCCTTAAATAATATATAAAAGGATATATATTAAGATTAGTTATATTAAATTATTAATCCTAATTATTTATTAAAGTATATAGCCTATATTTTTATAATTATATTAATAATCTACTTTTCCTTTTAATTATTCTGGTTATTATATATAGGCTAGCTTTTTATATTATTATAATAATAGCTATAAGTAGGTTATTAATAATCTATATATATTAGTACCTATAGGTATATAGGTATTATTATTCCTTAGGATTTAGTAATCTTTCTTTCTTTTATTAAAATACTTAAATATAATTAAATTATTAAAATAAATAAGTATATTCTTATTCTATCTTTATTAAACCCTTTATAGATATAATAGTATCTTCTAATAATACTCCTATAATATTTATAAGAATATTTACTTCCTATATATTATTCTATCTTATTATTTTTATATATTTTATATTCTAATACCCTAGGTATAATATAGAAGGAGCTATTATTAATAGATATAGTTATCCTTAAGTAAGCCTTAAGGGAAAAATAAAAGGTACTTATTATAATAATATAAAAGGAGAAGTAGGCTAATCTTAATAAGTAGGCTACTAAGTAAATACTCTTCTTTATATATCCTAGATTAGTATTTCTAATTATATTATATTATAGGATTAGGGATATTCCTTATATTTATTATATATAATTAATAATATCTAATAAGAATAATAGTTCTTATATTAAGTATATTATTAGTACTTAATATATTAGATATATTAGGGATAATATAAAGTATATATTAATCCTTCTTATTATTCTACCTTTTAAGGAGAATATTATTATATAGTATAAGATAATTATTATTAGTATTATTATTAATAAGCACCCTAGAATAGTAGAGTAGTATGAATTAATATATATAATTATTATCTAGTATATAGTTAAGAGCCTAATAAAGGTAAGTGGCTTTAATTAGTTATATATCTATATTTAATATAAGGGATTAAAGGATATTCTATTAATCCTTAAAGATATAAAATATCTTCTTTATAAACTAGCTAATTAAGCTAATATCTTTAATTAGGAGGAATTTAGGAGTTTAGGTAAATCTAAGGGCTTAAATAAATCTAAGAACTTAGTAGAGGATAAGGATAAGGAGATAGAGGATTAGGAGATTATCTTAGATAATAGTTTTAGATTAATAAGGTATTTTAGGTTTAAGTAGAAATAAGATCTTTAGATATTTAGTATTTTTATAATAATTATATATATATAGGATAATAGAATAAGCTCTTCTTTAAGGAGAATCCCCCTTATAAATATCCTTATTATAAATAATTAAATAAAATAATTAATTAAATAAAATAATTAATTAAATAAATAATTAAAATAAATAGATTAATAAAATATATAATTAGATAATAAAATAAAAATAGAGTATTTTTATTATTCTGTTTTTATAATATTTAGGTATTAAATATTATTCTAGATCTATATTTATAGTGTATTTATATTAATAAGTTTTCTTAAGATATTATTTAGCTTATCTTTTATTATTATATTAATTAGATTATTATTATTATTAATCTAATAGATTTTTATT
Source organism: Stachybotrys chartarum (assembly GCA_001021365.1). NCBI lineage: Eukaryota > Fungi > Ascomycota > Sordariomycetes > Hypocreales > Stachybotryaceae > Stachybotrys > Stachybotrys chartarum. Next base: position 44,436 of record LDEE01000051.1, read on the forward strand.
ATTTTATAGTATTTATATAATTAATATAATATTATAATATTAATTATTAGCCTTTTCTCTACTATTATACCTAGTTTAATTAGATATTTATAAAATAATAGGGAATCTATATAGATAATAAGTAATATATCTAGTAGGCTAAGGCTTAAAATAATTATCTTAAGTATATTTAATAATATAATACCTAGATTAAATCCTTTAATTATATTATATATTTCTAATACTAAAATACTTTATATAATATATTTATATTTTATTAATAATTAATATAGGAGGTTTCTTATTATCTTAAATATTAGTAAATCACCTTCTTATCTTATCTTATTTCCTAGGATAATAAGAAAACTAATTTAGGAATTTATATCCTTATTATTAATAAGTAAGCTATTTATAAAAATATATAGTTTTAGATTCTTTATATTAAATAATATATATTTTAATCTATATTCTAGATTAGCTATTTATTATATAATCCTTATATTAAGTTTTCTATAATCCTTATTTAAGGGATCCTATTATAATTAGGCTATTATAAAGAGATTAAATAAAGCTTCTAATTATATAATACTAATAATCTAGGCTCTATGTACTCTTTGGGCTTTATATATTCTCTCCTTATTAGAGAGGTTAACTTATTTAAGCTACTTAGATTATCCTTTTTAAGTAAATAATATATTTAGGCCTTATAGGTTTATCTTTTTCCTATTAAAGTCCAATTTATAGCTCTTAGAAAGCTAATTCCTTAGCTTTACTTATAATTAGATTATCTATAATTATTATTCTTCCTTATCTATAAGGACCAGGTTAAATAGACCTAATATATCATCTGTTTATATCCTGATAATATTAAATCTGATTATATCTTTATTTATAATTAGGAGATAGCTATTATATATAGATATCTTTATCTTTAGGTTCTTTAAAAGATATAAATAGTATATTTTATACTAATATATGCCTAATTCTGCTATTCTATATAGTGGCTTGATTATATATATAATTATACTTAAGGGGTATTTATAAACTAGGTCTTAAGGTAGTTTTATAAAAATGGGGTATTATAAAATGATCTTTAATTATAAGTAGGCTTAAGTAATATCCCTAATAGTTAGAATATAATATCCTGATTTTAATAAAGCTAAGGTAATTGCTAATATTAGGTAAATATTATATTATTGGACTATTAGGGACTAGGTTAGGATTATCTTCTTCTCCTTATTATTATAATCTTATATAATAAGCTTATTCTTTTTATATAATTATATTAAAATCCCTTTGATCTTATATATAAGATATATATTAAATATATATCTATAATAAATATATGGATTAAACTACTTAAATTTAAAGATGCCCTAATCTTATAATTATCTGATTTCTGCTTTTATAGATAATTTAAAAGGGTCTCTTAGTATTATAATAATTCCTTTAGTATATAATTAAGTAATAACCTTAAGTATATATATCTCCTATTATATAAGGAATATATTAAAGAATATATCTTTAGTAGGATTATCCTCCTTAAGCTCTTAGGGAAATTGCTCTTTAATAGGCTTTAGTTTATTTTTTATACTTTATGATCTACCTCTCCTATATAGTATAGGAGAGGTATTACTCTATTATACTATTTTAGAGTATTATTGGTCTTTATTATATGGTTTAATATATATAGATTAAAAGATCTTTAATCTATTATTAATCTAAATAATAATATTATATATATTATTTAAGATAAGTTAATATAATCTAGATTATTATATCTTTTCTCTCTAAATAAGTACTTTACTCTAGAATAATAATATAAATATATTTATTATATCTAGGCTATTTTATATATTTAATATATATATAATTGAATTAATTATATTCTATATATATAGTGCTTTTATAGTAGTCTATATTATCTTTATATACTAAACTATTATTCTTAATAATAATAATAAATTAGTTATCTTTAGATATACCCTAAAGACTAATAATATTAGTATAAGGCTATCTAGGCCTATTATATTATTAATAGCTTTTATAGTTATTTATAGAATTACCTCTTTAAATATTATATCCTTAAGTTCTTTATATAATATATTAAAAATATATTTTAGAGGTATATAATATTTCTTAATCTTACTAATTAATTAATATACCTTAATTAGAACCTATTTATACTCTAAATTAATAATTCTAGCCTTAGATTAAAAGTAATTAGTATTAAACTATATTCTAATATTATATATAATTCTATTAGGTAGTCTTAAATATATATTTATTTAGATTTATTTAAGGACTTCCTAGATTATTAATATTAATATATTTAGTAGGAATATTATACTCTAAAATCCTATTATTATATTAATAATATATAGGATTAATCTTCTATTTATAATATAGATAATATTAATAATAATTTTATAATTAAATTCCTTTTTATTATAAAAT